>PVIR01013974.1:0-40908 GCA_004026965.1 Petromus typicus | reverse complement strand
ATTACATCTTTTCTTTTCTTTAATGTTAACCAATGAATATGCCTCAATTGTCCTCCATGTTGGTTCCTTGAGGGCCTATAAGACAGCTCATTAACTTAACTATCTGTAATATTTCTACTTACCACCATCCTATGGCTAGAAATGAAACCAAGGTTCCATCACTGCCAGGCAGCAAGGATGACACAGGTTCAGGACAGAAATCAAGATCCATTAGGGGTCTTTTCAGAAGATTACCTCAGAGATGAAATATTATCATCATTCTGTGGTGTACCGAATCTCCTGCCCTAGGATGTACTGAGCCCTAATTGCTACTGATGGTACCTATAAACTTCTGTGGCACCCAAAACATAATAAACTCAATTCACAACATCTTGAAAATTCTCTTTGTCTTGTTGATATCATGCAGATGGCACTTGAATGACAGGCTTCATTGCCAACAACTCAACTAGAGAAATATATGAAAAGATTTACTACTCACCCCCCCCACACACACACATCCATATCTTCTCTGAATCTTGTCTTCAGTTCACTCTCCTGACTTTAAGACTGCCTTCCTACTTTGCAAAAGAGGCCAAGGAAAAGATTTGTTCTTTCTTGAGAGTTAGTAGGACTTCTGACTGTGTATTTAAAGCCTAACCATAAAAAATGATAAGTTTGAATCATTTCTACTTAAATGGACATACCTTGAGGATATCCTCATAAGTGAAATAAATAGGGCACAGATAGGTACATATCGCATCTTTTCTCTGGTATGAGAAAATAAAGATGGAAATGAGTCCTAGCATTGTATGTTATATATTGTGAAATAGAAAATGCTCAATGTAAAATAGGGTGAAAGGGGACAATGTTGAGATTGTAACAAAAAAGTAAGGAAACAAATTTTATGTATATGGGGGGTGGTAGGGTGGGTAGGGCTATGGGAAAAAATGAGAATTGAGTTGTGTCTTATACTGGTACAAATCCCCATTATGGAGTGCAATCATGATGTGTATATTTAATGTACCAATAAAGATTTTTAAAAAAGCCTAACCAGAAATATCCTTCTAATGTTAAGTCCTCAAATATAACTTTAGTATCAATGCTCCAAAGGACCAGAGAAGGAAAACCCAACTCTAGCACAGAAATGCAGAGCAAGGACTTATAAGGGTTAAAATGATAAAGGGGTGCTCAGGGGAGGTGTCAGCAAGACAAAGCCATCAAATTTTCCAAAAAAAAATCAGATCTAACCCTAACCCAGAGAAAAGAAAAGACTCTAAAGTCTACATGCTTCCTGCACTAGAAGCAGGAATGCTCAGCAGGTTACCCCAGTTCCAGCTGAGCACTTCTCTTTAAGCTCCTCCAACAGACCACCTGCCTGGCCAAGACTTGATTACCTCTGCTCCTTCCCCAAGGCCCTCAGGTGCTAATCAGATTAGCACTTAAGGTCTCTTATTTTCTTATCAAGTTTTGAGGCTGTTTATTGATGCACCTTGTTTTCCTGGAAGAAAAAGATGCTTTCCAGAAGGAAACTCTGCTCTGGGTGCAGCAGGTATCCCCAGAATTTGTTGGGTGCATGCAGAATGAAATCACTTTACATGTCATCTTCACCCCAGATATCACCCAGAAGTCCTACAATCTAAAGAATACAGTGAAATAATTATTCAAAACTATGTGGAACCAGCTCACAGCTGTACTGCCATTTCCTGTGGATTTTTTAAAGTCTCCAGTGACCATTCTGCTCCACAGAGAGCAGAACTTCTTGCATGTCAAAGAATCAAGTGTGAGATTCTCAGATTTTGTAAAATAAAATGTAAACACTGGGGAGGTGTATAAAATATCATTCCTTTTGGAAAATAAAATACACATTTTAAGGGATGAATTTATAAACTTTGCAAAAATACACACATGAGGGTGTCTTAAAATGGAAAACACAGAACTGATGTGCTTATAACTGATAGAAAATGCTGATTACAATATTTGTTATTCTTCAGATCACTATGGTATTTCAGAGGCTGTATGTATATTCAGATGTGTAGACCCACTCATTCAGATAATGACAGTTAGTGTCCCCAGGAGCAAGGGGACATAGGAATGGCTTCAGTCTCACAACTGTCATTCCTGGTGTTCCGCTCTTCCTACAAGGCTTCACCCACTTGCCTCTCCCACTCTCAAGTGTCTCTGCCTCAGTAGACAAAAAAGACTTTCTCTTAACAAGGCATGTATCGCTAACCCCACAATGAAGATTTGTCCAAGAACTGTGAGTTTCTGCCTTAGACCACTGTTTTATCATGTGTAGTTGTTCATACCCCTTAAGATCACATGAACTGATGTAGAATTACTAACCTTTTACAAAGTCACCTGAGGACCAGAAACTACTGCACTTCTATACCACTTCATGACGGGGACATGTTTTGAGAAATGTATTAGCTGATGCCACAGTTCTGCTGAAATCCGAGAGCAAAGCTAACCCAGATTAGGATGGTCAAGATGTCATCAGTAGTGTATTTCTAAAATGAGGTGTATGATCTGTGAGTGACATAGGACCGACAAATAACCCAAATAATGTAAGGGAAATATTGTAACTCTCAACCTGCTAGATGTCTGGATATGCCAAGTTTATGTTCGCTACAACTGAAGAATGAATTGTAGGTATAAAATGGGTTAGGAATAGAAATAATTTATTGAGAGAAAGATAGCTTTTGTCTAAGACAGAGAGGGATGGGAAAGTGGGTTCCCCATCCGCTTCACTTCTCAAAGCTGTTGTATTGATCAAAGCCAAGAAGTGAGGTGGATACAACATGGGACAAAACAACAGTCAACTAATAAGATCACAAGTATAGTCACTTAGGTAATATTGATCCAATGGGGAATCGTGAGGTGGGACAAAACTATGACCAACCAATAAGATTACTACAAGTACAGTTGCCTAGGTAATATTGATCAAATAGAAATCAAATTGAGAAGCTAGTCAGGCAGTAAGGGTCAAAACACAAACAAGGATTTCCTAGAAGGACTGGAGCAAGGAGGTGTTGGTCCTCACCCAACGTGACTGATGCTTATTTAGAATACCCACATCTGCTGTTCATCCCTAAGGGAAGTATGTGAGTGTAGTAGCTCATCTTTTTGAATCCTGGCCTTCAGTAAACAGGCCTCAATTGTCTTCTTCCCTGACTCACTGCAGGGCCTGGCCCATCTGTCTAACTGCCTGTAATATATCCAGCTAACATAGCTGCCAACAATATTCCTTAGTACTGTCATCATATATATGGTGTGTCAGTGACCCAAATGTCATGACTGTGGTACCTAAATGGATGAAAGACACTGTCTGGATTAAATGCATTTACCACATTGTCCTTGTTTGTCTAGTTCTACCATAGGTTTCTGACCTGTACCTAGCTATCATGTCCCCACCACAAGTACCTCAAAAATGAAAAAGTTTCTAGAAGTGCTCCTAGATTGCTTTTCAAATACCTTTTTATAAATCCGGCAGATTTTTATCATTGATTTGAACAATATATGTCATCAATTATAGGGCTTGAGGGTTAAATATAAAAAAGCATTCAGAAAATAATTGTAAAAATCACTAGGAATTAAAATGTAACCAAACCAGAACACTGTTTTTTTTTTTTTCTCTGTTCCAGGTACATGGCCATCATCCACCCACTCCAGCCTCGACTGTCAGCCACGGCCACCAAGGTGGTCATCTGTGTTATCTGGGTCCTGGCCCTCCTGCTGGCCTTCCCCCAGGGCTACTACTCCACCACGGAGACCATGCCTGGCAGAGTCGTGTGCATGATCGAGTGGCCTGAGCATCCTAACAAGATTTATGAGAAAGTGTGAGTAACGGCTCAGCTCTGTTCAGAAGCTGCTGTGGTGCAAGCACTTTCCTTCTCTTTTCCTTTTCCTTCTTTCCCTCCATACTCTCTGTCAGTTAGGATTTAATGTGTATTTTGAAACATTTCTCACACCCTCCCTGGTATCCCGTTGAAGTGTCTACAGTTATCAGGAGATTACTAAGGGAGAGTCAAAAACTGGGAGGGCTCGACCCTACGGAGGAGACCCTTAACTGCCCCATCATGTTCCTCGGGCCTTTAGCAAAACATTTCCCTGCCAGTGTCTGCATTTTTTTCTCCTCGAACTTTGCCCTAAACCACAGATAGTCATGTCTCTGAGGTCTGCACTGTGTGCACACTCCAGCTTTCCTCCTGAGATTCAGCTCCAGGTGCCCAGGGTAGCTGGTTCCACAGCATCTACGTGACTGGCCACCATCCCTTCCTTACACTACTTCCTACTCTGTACAGAATTTCTCTCTTCTCTCAAGGTACTTGCACTTGTATCTTTTATCTCAGATTCTGCCTCTGGGGAAAACACCTACCTTCCAGTGGTTTTTAGTGTAAAGAATAAAACAACGTATATGAAATGCATTAAGACCTTAGGAGTTACAGAGCACCTACCAGGCAGGCCGGCTTATCTTCAGAAGAGGGGCTTGTCACAATGAGGGCTTTTGGAAGTATCTTCACAATTTTCTCTCATGCTTCTTATCTTAGCAGCAATATTGAAATGGCTTATCCTCTGCTTTTTTCTGCGAAAGTGAGCAGCAATGTGACATTTATATTACCATTAGTTTTCTGGACTTTGCACGTGGATAAAATGGGTTTTTCTGAAAGCCCTCTGTAATTTCCCAATCTTGAGTTTATTACATGACTCATAAAACAATTGTAATGTTAAAGTCAGACACTCTGGGTTTTAATTATTAGATGGCCACAAGCCGTGTGACCCTCGGAAGGGATCATAGCCTCTCTTCCTTACTAAAATGGAAGATAATGAAGCTCTATTTCCTATAAACAATTGTTAGGAAGATCAGATGAAGTCCTATATTTGCACCTCGTAAGCTATTAAATGCCATGCAAAACTTGTGAACCAAATCCACTGCATAACAATATAATCATGTGATATATAAATTTATTAAATGTTAAAACGAGACACTATACCTGTCATGCCTCCAAGATTTGATAGCTCGAGAGCCTGTCACACACACATTGCCACTTCTGTCCTTTGGCTTATGGAAATGCAGCTTGCCAGGAAGAAATGCACAGAGCTCAGACATTGCCTTCCAGACACAGACAGTGGGATTTAATCGATCAAGCAGTGGGGCGATTAATGTTCAACCTAGAAGGAAACATTGAAAATTATTCTTCTAAATGAAACCACAAGCCTGAACAAGATCTCAGTGAGAGAAAAAAAACCACAGTTTTACAAGATGAGCCAGATCTGTAAGCATGATCAAGCCAGAAGGTTTCCTCTAAATGGAAAAAATAAAACACTTCTGAATTAAAATTCCTTGTATAAATTGCTTTAGACACCTCCATAGATAATATAGCCTGTGGCTCTGTTTTCAAAGTCTGATAAGCTTTGTAATTTTCAGTTCAAAATGCTCATCATTTTTTTTAATCATATAACAAATTCAAAGGTTAACTTAGAAATAGATTTGTTTTCCCAAAGATCTCTAGGGTTTTAGCCAAGAAATAGTGATGTTTAGAGTCTTAATGAGGCAGGAGACAAGAGCATGATAAAACTGGCAAGGGAAGTAGGCATGATTTGGTAATTACAAAACCCAGGTCAGGGCCGGGGATTTAGCTCAGTGGTTCCAGCACCTGCCTTGCAAGTGCAAGAGTCCAGGTTCGACCCCCAGTAACCACATACAACAATGCTGGACATGGTGACTCACACTCACCAACAATCAGTACCACATACCACAGTGCTGGGCATGGTGGTTCACACCTGTAATCCCAGCACTTGGGAGGCAGAGGCAGGATGGTTGCTGAGTCAAGGCTGAGTTCGGGACCACTCTGAACTACGAAGCAAGACTCTGTCTCAAAGAACTAAAAATAAATAAATAAATAATCCCAGGGCACACCGGCAGAGCAGTTCTCTAAGACCTGCACACAGATATCTTAACAAGTTTTCAATACAATGGCCTAGACCTGGGGTAAGCCTGAAGAGTGGATGATACAGAAAGGGCGGTTGACATTGACCTCTGAGTTATCTCACACCATCTTACTTTTCTCCTATAGAGTGTGTTCTTATTTTCCTACTTTTTCTTGGCTGCAACTTGCTTGACAGGGCCTGCTTTTCTACTTTTTTTTTCAAATTCAAATCTTTATTGGTACATTACATATACACATCATGATTTCACTCACCATCGAAAATTTGTATCAGGGCCGGGGAGTTAGCTCAGTGGTTCCGGCGCCTGTCTTGCAAGCGCAAGGACCTGGGTTCGATCCCCGGTATCCACATACCATACTAAAAAACTAAAAAACTAAAAAAACTAAAAACTAAAAACTAAAAAACTAAAAAAAAAAAGAAAATTTGTATCAGTATATGACACTCCTTAATTCTCATTTTTTCCCATTCCTTTACCCATCGTATAACCCTGTCCCCATATATAAAAGCTTTGTTTCCTTTTTAATCACAATCACATTACTTTCCCCTCATATTTACTCCTACACCCCATTTCCTTTTCAGTATTTTCTATTTCACAATGTCTATTATATATTCTTTAACTCATTTATATCTTCATTTTTTCATACCAGAGAAAAGATACAATATTTATACATCTGTGACCTATTTATTTCACTTATGTATATGTTCTCAGGTACATCCATTTGAGTATAAATAACTCAAATTTATCATTTTTATGGCAGAGTAATAGTCCATTTTATAGAATAACCACATCTTTATCCAGTCTCCAGTTTTTCTCCTATAGAGTGTGTTCTTATTTTCCTACTTTTTCCTGGCTGCAACTTGCTTGACAGGGCCTGCTTTTCTACTTTTTTTTTCAAATTCAAATCTTTATTGGTACACATTACATATACGCATCATGATTTCACTCACCATCGAAAATTTGTATCAGGGCCAGGGAGTTAGCTCAGTGGTTCCGGCGCTCATCATTTTTTTTTAATTTTGGTTTTTTTTAATTTTGGTTGTTTCTAAGCTTTAGCTATCACAAAGTGAACTGCTACAAACATGGGGGCACATATGTCACTGTGATATACCTAGCCAAGTAATAGCAGGGTCAAATAGGACCTCTAATCCTAGTTTACTGAGGAATCTCCATACTGATCTCCACAATGGTTGCATGAGTCCACACTTCCACCAACAGAGAAGCAGGCTTCCTTTTTCACCACAACCTCACCAGCATTTGTTGCTGGCTAATTTTACCTGACTATGGTTTGTGCTTATCCTCACCAATCCTATATTCAGGACAGAAAGAACTTAGAAACCAGCTCAAAAACTCAAGCACTCCAAGTCTTGATAGAAACATTTTTAACATTTTGTTGTTCTATACTTAATAATGACTAGAAAAATCTTTTTGAGACATAACACAGTCCTTTGGATTGTTTGATTTCTTTGCCTTGAAAGTTAGCAACTGCTACTAGATGCAAAGACTTGCTGTCATTGTTTATCAGCCTAACCTAAAAAGTAATTTGG
The DNA here is from genome assembly GCA_004026965.1 of Petromus typicus. Classification (NCBI taxonomy): domain Eukaryota; kingdom Metazoa; phylum Chordata; class Mammalia; order Rodentia; family Petromuridae; genus Petromus; species Petromus typicus. Next base: position 33,438 of record PVIR01013974.1, on the reverse strand, counting down.
CTTATGAACATCTTGTTCTATTCATTCAAAACATGTGATGTGTTTACTGATACAATTGTAAGTCCAAAGGATCTACACTTGCTATTCATGTCTTGTCTGTGATATAAATGTACATGAACAAAACTTTACTCAACCTGATTTCCTTTTTGTTAGTATCTTAAACAATGCATTATACTATATTTTTAGGAAATGTAAATTTCACCAGATCTAAGCCAATTATATTCCCATCTTTCAGAATTAATGATTATCATTGCAGAGTGTACAATAATCACAAATCTGGAAGCAGATGGAAATTTTGTTTTAAGGCAATATACTAATTAGGATAAAAGCATAGGCTCTGGAGTCAAATGAGAAAACTACTCCTAGAATCATCACACTCTAGTTTAGTCCTAACAGTCAAGTAATTTAGACCTTTGAGATGAATAGTACATTCCACATAGCGATAGTGAAAGGAGTAAATAAAAAAACCCATAGGAAGTGCTCAGCTCAGCATCCTGTATGTGGTAAGGTCTGGTGAATTTTTGCTATTGATGCCAGCTTCATCACCCACTGATCTGAACTCACAAGCAAATGACTGGCCTGGCAGCCAGTAGTAGAGTGTGCAGATGCTCGGGCTCAATTTGTCTGTTGGATAATTGGTACCAGCTTCTAGCATTCTGTGAAAATGCATAGATTCCTAAAAATGCCTTCTGGCCACATAGTAAGCCTCCAACCCTGATCATTCATCATTCAAATTCTTCACTAACAGATGAATTAAATGAAGCATTGTAAAAGATAAGCCATTTCATAAAATAGTCAAACACACACACACAAGATCACAGGAAGGGTCATATAACTTTGTCACCAGAAAAATGCAGATTAAAACTACAATTAGATCTTTCTGCACACCATCAGACTACCAAAAGATAAAAAGATTGACAAAAAAAAATTTCAAACTTTGGGTGATGATATGAAACACACTGGAAAATATTTTTATGGTGTCTGGAAAAGGTGGAGTTAATAAGATTGTAACTCAGAAGAAAATTACCTAGAGGAACTATCTGGAGAATCTCATGTGCACATGTCCTAACATACCTCATCTAACATACCTCACTGCTCATACCAGTACTGCCCTTCATGCCCTAAACTGGAAACATTTCAGGTGTCCATCGTCACAAAATAAATTTAAAAACTGTAGTAGAATCAAATAATGGAATAGTACATTGCTAACAAACTATAGCTCTAAGCAGCACTTATGGCCTTACAAACAAAGCTCTAGAGAAAACAAAATGAAATGATATTTTTGAAATACATAAGAAGGTGACAAAACTACAAGTACAAGCAAGGAAGTGTCACTATGCAAGTGAAGACCGTGGTTTTCCGTCCTCTGGAGGGAAAATGGTACAACCAGGAAGAGCCCCTTGGGGTGCTCTGAGATGGGCCTGTTCTTATATTCCTCAACAAAGATGGTAATGTAATGCTTGCTTAAAAATTACTCATGATGCATCATGAAATAATATATTATTATATTAGAATAATAATAGTCTGTAATTTGTTATGAAATTCTGCTTTATTTTCATACACTTTAAAATTTTTTTTTCATTATTAATGACTGTTCATATTACATTGAAATAAAGTTTTTTTAAAAACTTATTCATACCAGATGACATATACTCTCTGGCATATATATTTCATATTTGAACATGAATTCTATTTTTAAAAAGAAAGGCTTTGGGTTTCACAAGCTAGTATTGGGATTATCCTCAAAATTCTTCCAGAATAAACTATCTTCTGATATGTGAGGCTTGTTCTGGTATGAAATTTTTTCTCGAAACTTGCCTTTGTGCAAGTAACACCTGCGCAGGCTTCCCAGCCCTGACACTAACCTGACCTCTTGCACTTGGTCTTGCTGGCTCCTGCGTGTCAGTTCACCTAAGGAAGGGTAAGGCAAATGCTTGGCCCTGGGAGAAGGTGGCAAATACTGAACCCAACAGCAAGTTCTCCACATCCAGGGCTCACATCCCCAGCTGCTGCTATGTACACAGGCAGGGGACTCAGCACCTCTGAAATCTGCAAGTGCACTTAGTATATCTTTCTGGAAACTAATTTACAAATTTATTTTGCATTGAAAAATATGAACATACTACAGAATAAAAAGAGAATTCCAATGACTTCTTTAATCATTCATAATCTCATTATTTACTAACATTTTGATGAATAGTCTTCCAGCTAAATACTGTTCTTAGTTTCTTTTCAAGTGACATTCATGGAAACCAACACAAATATAGATTTTTTCCTCTTTGCAACCCAAAACATAGCTTAGCATGCAAACTATTCTCCTATATTAACTTAACAATACTGTCTGAAGATGCTTCTGTATCCATTTAGATTTTCACTATTCGTATTTCTGTTACACAGTTTTACACTTTTCTGAATGTACAATAATATTTTACCAATCACTAATTGGTGAACTATGGCTTGTCTCCAACCCTTTGCTATTATAGAATGTGGCCATGAGTAATTTTTACACCTCTCTTACAAAGTTATCTATAGCAAAATTCCAAAGGGGAATATGTGGAATATTTGGAATTTGCCCTCCATACAGAGTTGTACTAAATTACTTTCCCACCAGCAATGTATGTGAGTGCCTAGTTCTCTACAGGATCACCAACAATGTGTATATTTTTAAGTTATTAGACTTTTACCCAACTGAGACATCTTGCTATGGCTAAAGTCTCTATCTCTCTTATTAGGAATGGGTTGGAACATTTTTTCATAATTTATTAGCCATTTATACATATAGTTTATTTTATTCACCATGTTATAAATCATTTCTTGTCATTAAACATATTTCAACTTGATGTAGACATTATGAGAGATTGCTAATGACCCCTTTGTTTGAAAATTGGTTACTCTGATGGTTTCTCTTAACTGAGGAGTCAGATCCAATACCAAACTTCAAAGCAGTCTCTAGGTATATCTTTATATCCCTGGGAGAACTGATTCTGTTTCCTCTGACATTCTCTATGTGTATAGTCTGCAGAAAAAAATTAATAACCATATAACATTCATTAAAACGGGGACTTAGGCTCCTCATTAATGCCATATTCCCATAATTAGTCATTGCATCCTGCTATAATTAGCAACCATGGTTGCTGCAGCAAAACAGTAACACGACTCAGTAAATCCTTCAGAGGTGGAGTCATCTGGCAGGTGATCAAGAAAGAGCTCATGTGGAACCAAAAGTGACTCCCACTGGTGGAGAAAAAAACACAGAGAAAGGAAGATGAGAGAAAGGAAGAGGAAAATTCTGGCTTTGCAAATGCATTTTCCTTGCCTTCTTGTTTAAATGGTGAGAACCATGCAGTATCTTCCAAAGTTAACCAGAGTTAAGGCCACTCTAGCTGGGCCTTCATGGGCTAAGCGGGGACAGTGGCCCCAGTGGTAACAGCGCAGTGTCCCCAAGAACAAGGGAGATGAACAAGCCCAACTTCCTTCTTCTGAGGACCCACAACCAGGGCCAAGAAAAAGTTGGCAATGAGAAAGCAAAATGAAAGACATCCAAAAGAATGAGCTGTAGGCTCCTGGGGAATTTCAGTTTTCTAAATAATTTATTAACATTGATCATATGTCATTTGCTGTTAATTAAACTTCAGTGTACATAACCCTGAGGTGGAGTTTTAACAAGTAGCAAGACATGCCTGCTCTGGATTCCAAATATCCCCAAGAATAATGAGAAAGGAAGTTGTATTGAAAAAAAAAGCATCATATATGACTAATTACCCAGGGATTCTGTGGGAAATTCTCTATAAAAGAATTGTAACAGGAGATTCTAAAAGTGTGGCATTGTAAACATTTGCCATATTTCCTCTCTTGTTTGTTTATAACCTATTGTCTGAAAGCAGCTCAAATTTGTATATTTATATTCTTATTTTCATTAGTAATAATAAAAATAATTGAAAAGCTACTTACAGATAGGGAGGGAGAACAAAAATATATATAAGAAAATATACACCTGCAGCATTACATCTCATATCTTCTACATTCTCAATTACTTCACAAATTAAAAAAGAAAGAAATGTAAGTCTTTTTCCAGTCGACCCAGGCCTAGGCCTAAAGGAGGTCAACATACTTGTGTGTCCTGGATTGACTGTTTATGCTGGCTACTGTGGTTCATCACCACACAGACACTCACTACACTTATAAATGTAACCAGAGCCCTCTGTATTCTGACCAATGTTGGTGAAAAGCAGGTTAGCCAAGAATAAAGAGAGCACTGATACTGAAGGGAACTTTGATAACATAAAAATATGCCCTGCACCTTGACTTCCACAAAGAAACTAAATCTTGGAAACAATCCAAATGCCCGTCAACTGGAGACTGGATAAAGATGTGATTCTTTTATAAAATGGAGTACTACTCTGCCATAAAGAATGGTAAGTTTGAGTCATTTATACTCAAATGGATATACCTTGAGGACATAATTATACATAAAATAAATAGGTCACAGATGTGTAAATTCTTCTCTGATATGAGAAACTGAAGATAGAAATGAGTTATAGAATGTATTATAGATACTGTAAAATAGAAAATATTCAAATGATAAGGGGGATAGAAGTATATAATGTGGGAGAAAAATGTGATAATAAAAAAAAAAAGGAAACAGGGTCGAGAATACAGCTCAGTGGTTCCTGTGCCTGTCTTGCAAGCGTTAAGGGCCTGAGTTCGATCTCCAGTAACCACATACAATACTGGGCGTGGAGAATCACACCCAGCAGCAACCAGTACCACATCCCACAGTGCTGGGCATGGTGGCTCACGCCTGTAATCCCAGCACTCGGGAGGCAGAGGCAGGAGGATTGCTGTGATGTGAGTTTGAGGCTGAGGTCAAGGCGAGCCTGAGCCACAAAGAAAGCTCCACTAACAAACGCTCAGGCCAGCGTTATTTAGAATATAGACACAAACATTCTAGCTAAAAATCTTCACCAAAAATAAAAATTCAAAAAATATTAGTAAATTATCAAGAAATCTATTATTATATTTCATCAAATTAATTGGTCAAAGGGAAGTATAATATATGCCTCTCAGTGAGTGCCAAAAATAAGTTTAATGTAATATCTCTAAAGCTAAAAGGTAGCTTATGTCAGCAATAATGCTTGACAAAAAAATGAATAATAGATATTGTTTCCAGCAGAAACAAAAGAACACTTAGAATAATTAATAACTAGGATTTGTGTGAAAAAGAAAAGTATGCTACTTTGGACTTAAGGAAATTATATAAAAGAATAGTTGAGAAATATATTTATGTATTATACGTACAATAATCAATAATAATACTTCACTTATTAATCTCTTCACTTATATTTCATTATACTTTGAAGTATACTTCAAAGCTCCGAGTATATGAAGGAACACAGAAATAATCTCCATTCTATCTTTCTATAATCCCATAAAGAAGGTAGTTCTTCTCAAACTATTTCCAACAATATGTGTAGATAATTGAAAAGTGAATCATCTAAAAACGAATATACCAAATATTTTAATAAAATATGGAGCAAGAAGAAGCAATTTAATAAAAAAATGAAAAAATACTAAAAAGTTACTTGCTTCTCCAGATACTAGAAATCGCTCACACACACGTGCACACAGAGACACTCAAAAATATAAAATGTTATGCTTAGTATATGCTAAAGATGAGTTGTAAAATGCATAAGGATAATTCCAAAATCCTTGAAACCCAGATGACCACAAACATGATTCTGCACTCAAATAAGTGTATAGAGAACTGTATAACCAACCACCACACCCAACTTAGAAAACTCCAGTATTGACTGGTATTTTGAAGTCCATAAGTGTATTGAAGCTCTGTTTTCATTATTATTATTGATTAGTTGCACACTTGGCATTGAACTAAGGGCTTTGGCACAGAGCAGCATCTTCATCCCTCTTATTTTTTATTGTGAAACAGGGTCTCTGTAAGCTACCCAGGGGAAGGATTCAACCTTACTGTCCTGTTTCAGCCTTCCAAAGGGCTGAGATTACAGGCATGGATTCCTGCACCCCCTTGAAGCTTCTCTTTTTAAAATCCAAATCTTTATTGGTACATTATATATACACACATGGTCACATTCAGCTTGAGAATTTGTACCAGTATATGATATGACATGACTTAATTATTGTTTTTTCCCATTCCCCTACCCACCCTAAAACTCCCCACCCCCAATATACACAGGCTTTATTTCCTTTTTTATTACCATCACAGTTTTTCCCCCTCATTACTTATCCCTACACCCATTTCCTTTTAAATATTTTCCATTTCACTATATCTACTATATATTCTAGAACTCATTTATATCTTCATTTTCTCATATCAGAGAAAAGATACGATATTTACACATCTGTGACCTATTTATTTCACTTAAGAGGATGTCCTGAAGGTACATCCATTTGAGTATAAACGACTCAATCTTATCATCTTGAAGCTTCTTTTTAAAGAAACAATTTTAGTCATACACACACGTGGTTTACAACCCAGAAAATGTAACAGGGTGGACCGGAAAACTTCTCCTTCCCATCTCCTCCCCCACACCCCTACTGCTCCACGGATGGTCTCTGCTCTTAGCTCCTTGAGAGTGTCCCGAAGTTTCTGTGTGATGTCTAACCAAATATGAACAGATATTCTTATTTTCTTTCCTTTATATCTTCCCTTTATCTTGGACATCCTTGCTCATCATACATAACAAGACCTTTCATCTTTTTCCTCACAGCCTTTGTATGAAACATTGTAATGCACTCATCTATTATGATACTGATTTATATTTGGATTGCTCCTAGTGTTTTTGCCACTTCAAATTATATTGCAGTGAATAATCTCCATTGTGATAGGTCTTGAGGTAAAGAAATTCAATAGTTTTGCTTAAATATTATGCCTGCCAGACTTATTTATTTGATCATAGCATTTTTCTGTTTATTAACCCTGTCACTATCCCACAGAAATATTTTTCATAAGACATATTCTGGAGAAAATCTCAGTTAATCATAAAGCTGGATTCCCTTCACAAACATAAAGCATATTCAAAATAAGTTCAAATCAAATAGAGATTTCCAAAGGAGGACAATCAAGCCAAAAGCCAATATGAAAGAGATTTGATGGTTTGAATACAGATATAATTACAAATACAGGCACAGATATGAACAGATAGATAGATAGATACATACATACATAGATAGACAGATAAATGGATGGATACACGTGTAAATATGTACTGTACCAGGAAACTTTTGAAGAATATTAGCAAGTGATAAATTGATAAAAGACAGTCTATGAGACAAACTACTAATATAGTTTACATAGAGTAGCCTAATAAATAATAGTGAAAACCAACAGCTCATGAAAAATATTTTAAAAGCTGTATTCCAGTAACAGATATGATTTTCTATTTATCTGATGAGGCTGCATTAAACTGATTGAAAATGTGAAGTATGAGCAAGCTAATGGGGGAAGTGGGTGTTGTTTGCAGAAAGTTTGACAATATATGTCAAGGTTGTAAGATGCATACTTAATATGAATCCACAATTGTACTTTTAGAAATTCTTAAAAGGCAACAATATATATGCAAGATTTTTTTTGTGCCAGCACTCAGGCTCAGAACCTCGCACTTGCCAGGTAGGCACGTGCTACGTGCAAGATTTTGATGTCAGTAGGGCTCATGAGTTTGTGCGATTAGAAACTAATGCCCAGCAGCAGGCGACTCTTTCAATAAAGGTTGGATTATCTGTGCAAACTATGCACCTATTTAAAATGGCATTGTACAAGCGTGCTGACATAAAGATACATTCATTATATTCTGATCTGTAAATAAAACTGGCTTACAACTAGTATATATAGTTAATATCATTTGCATTTTATAAAGTCTACACCTATATCCACAGACTACAGGAGGCCAGTTTGGAGAGCTGCTGAGCAAAGTTTAACTCTCACTGTTCTTTCTTTTACTGAATGAAGGCTTGTAGGTCATTTAAAATTTTTGGTTTTGTCTCTCTACAATTTAAGTTTCTCTATACTAATTACAAGTTATTGACTCTAGGACAGGTTTTAATTCAGTAATAATAAAATAAAATAAATATATATGTAAATACTACATAAACACAATAAATAAATAAAAATATCATGACTAGGCAATAAAAATAAGATGAAATGAATGCTTTCACATCTAAAAATAGATCATAATAATTTTCTTTCTTAATTCTTCAGACAATGCTCCATGGTCTTTTGGCATTTAGTTCTGTGAAGAAATGTGATGTCATCTGACTTTTTCACTTTTAGGTAATTTAATTTCTGTATTCATTTAAAGCTTTTTCTTTATTCTTTCTATATGTTTTAAATCTCAGTGTAAAACACATACATTTAAAGGATCTTTTATGTTTTTCTGTCATTGCTTTCTAGTTCAAGGAAAGTTTCCTTTTTTAAAAAAGCACTTCTTAATTTCTCGCCCTCTGTTCTGCTCTCCCTTCCTGAGATACGATCAAACATTGTTTCCCCGAAGTCTTTCCTGAGTTTACTAATCTCAGTCATTCCTATCACCTGTTTCTGACTGCTGGGTGAATTCTCTAGCATTTCTGATGAAATTCTAAGATCAAGAGATTATTTCCTCTTCGCTGGCCCTGTCACATTTTCATTCTGTACTCATACTTTCACTTGCAAGTAATGTTTAATTCTTGCCTTTTTTAGAGATATGACATCCTCTTAAATATTGCTTGAAAAACAAGAAAGAGATTTGCTTTCATTGGAAAATGGTGTTTAATTCTTCCACTTCCTATAGGTACAATATCCTTTCAAATATTGCTTTTAAAAAAAGAGGAGCTGGGGATTTAGCTCAGTGGTTCCAGAACCTGTCTTACAAACACAAGGACCAGAGTTCAATCCCCGGTACCCACATACAACAATGACATCACAGCCACCAGCAATCAGTACCACATACCACAGTGCCAGGCGTGGTGGCTCATGCCTGTAATCCCAGCACTCAGGAGGCAGAGGCAGCAGGATTGCTGAGTTTAGGACCAGCCTGAACAACAAAGCAAGACCCTGTCTTAAAAAAAAAAAAATCAAAGAAGGGATTGGCTTAAATTTCCAGCTGTTTCTTGAAATAAGATCTCCTGCCATGAGTTACTTTTTCCCTACATTAGTCCCCATATTAGTCTTGCGGAACACCTATTCACTTTCTCTTTGCCCTGTCCTTGTCAAGTGCAGGGGGATGGGCACTCCAAGAAGGAACTTGACATTTCAGGAGTGTCTGTCCAAATCTTTCAACCCCAATAGAGAGAAAAGGAGTGAAGTGTGTGTTTGCTGTGATTTCCTTCTCATCAGCTGCTCCCTGTGGTAGAGGATTAGCCCAGAGATAGGTGTCCATAGCCTGATGCCTTCATCGCTGGAGCTCATGTGCCCAGCCATTCCAGCCAGTGGAAGCTGAGCATCTGCCCTGGAGCCATTGGGCTCCTACCCTGAGGCCTATTGCACTTGCAGAAGCTGATACTTTGCAAATTTCCAGGTGAGGCTGCACCTGCTGCCTCAAGCTCTTCCTCAGCTCCACCCTGCAGCGTCTCCTGTTAGAGCAGGTTCCTTCTCCTTGTTTTGCCAAGTGGGTTTTTCCTCCAGCCACCTGCACCTTCCCTCACCTGCATCCCAACAGCTCATAATCTAGAGTCCTTTGCCCTGGCCAGTGGGTGACACCCTGCTACTCATTTCTAGGGCTAAAATCCATTTTAACATTATTTGATAACTTCAGGGACTGTTTCAATAAGAGAAGTAATTAACTACAGTAAGCTTAAACTAAAGTATAATCCACAAATTTGAAATGATCCTTATTATATTTTCAACTGATAACATACCAAAGTAATTTATTTTTATGAGTGTCTCTTTTACCTAGCCAAGCTATAAATCTGTGTTCAGTCTGATGTTTCCATACTACAGGTCATCATCCACAAATAGTAATTTCTCCTCTTTCTAGTGGGTAATGTCTCTTATTTCTGTTTTATGTTGTATCACAAAACACCAAAACTTTCACAGGGTTAGTACTGAATAATAATGGTTTTGTTAGCTTCTTGGTTTTCTGGGTCTATCAGCAGTACTCCTAAGTCTAAATATTTAGAGCTCTTCTTTTTTCCTTTTTCCTCATAAAAAAATAGATCCTCATCATATATCAAAATTTACGCTTTGAAACTTACTAAAATGCTTTTCATCTCTGGAAGTTAAATCATATAAAAGTATAATGTGTTGAATATATGTAAGGCTCAAAGTTTTATGTAAATTGCATGACTAATTGCTTCAAATTGCTGTTCTTACGGACTTTTTATAACTTATGCAATCATAGAGTAACAGTGATGCCTTAAAATCTCCCACTGTCATTTTTGCTAAATATCCCTGACTTCTTTGTTGGTTTGTTTTTCTCTTTATTTTATTTTATTATTATTATTATTATCATCATCATCATCATCATTATTATTATCATCATTATTAGTTTATTATTTTTGAGATAGGCTCTCGCTTTGTAATTCAGGCTGGTCCTGAACTCAACCTTGAACTCAGTAATCCTCCTGTCTCTGCTCCCACCCCCCATCTCACTTCCCCACATCCCCGTACCCCGAGTGCTGGGATTACAGCATTGTGGTATATGGTTCTGATTGCTGGTGGACATGAATCACCACACCCAGCATTGTTGTATGTGGTTACCGGGGATTGAACCCTGGCCCTTGTGCTTGCACGGTAGGCACTGGAACCACTGAGCTACATTCCCCGGCTCTGTTGGTTTTTGTGTGTTGGTTTGTTTATCATTTGCTGTACACTAGGGATCTAACTTGGGACCTTGCATTTGCCAGGCTGGTGTGGTGCCACTCAGCTAAATCCCCACCCTCCCCTTACATTTTTTAAAGTTTTGCTTTACATATTTTGCATCAGGGATGTGCAATTAGCAAAAGAGAGTATCTTTCTTTAGAGTTTTTTATCATCAACCTTGCTTCCTGTACAATGAATAGCAGCACCACTGTTTTGTTTGCTTAGTTTGTTTCCCATCAGTCTTAGTTTTAGTTCTTCCACGTTATTTGGTTTTGCTCTAATTCCAGTGGATTTTTAACTCCTTTGTAGCTTAACCTTCAAATAGGCAAGTTTAACATCTCCACAGTCATTGTCATTTACCCACATATCCTGTCCTATTCAATGTTGCTTTATCATTCAGCTTCACACTGTCTGGTTTTTTCTTATTTCCTCTTCCTTCTGTCTTTGCTTTATAAACAATTTTGTTGACCATTATCTTTGGTAATCTACAGAACAAATATCTCTTATTTCACTTTATAGTTAATTAAAACCATTCTTTACTATTTTTAGATAGTGATATTTATTATCTTTATAATGTCATTGACTCAAATTTATCTTTTTTTATGACATAATTAAGGTAACAGATTTTGTTCCTTCCTTCCATTTTAATAATACATTATTATTAACCATAGTCACCGTGTTTTACTATAGAGCTCTAGAACTTCTATTCTACCTGGCTGAAACTCTGTAATATTTTACCAACATCCCATTCCCCTTCACCTCTAACACTCATTCTACTCGGGCTTTTTTATGAGTTCACCTTTTTAAAACTTCACCTCAAGGTAAAATTGTGCAGTGCCTTTCTGTAGCTGACTCCTAGCTGACTTCACTTAACATAATGTCCTCCAAGGGACAAATCTATGACAGATTTCCCTCATTTTGACAACTAAATCCATTGTGTGCAAATCCAACATTTTCTCCATTCATTCTTCCAATGACTGACACTTAAGTTCATTCCCCATATCGTGAATATGGTGAATGATGCCCCAGGGAACATGGGAGTGCAAATACCTCTTTGAATTACAAATCGCATTTCTTTCCAGTTAAAACCCAAAATGTGATAGCTGAATCATGTAGTAATTTTGCATTTTGTTTTGTTTTGTTTTTGTGGGAACTCTATATTGTTCTTCTCCCTAATGACCTTTTCTCCACATCCTCACCAACATTTTTTATCTTCTGTATTTTTTATGATGGTCATTCTGGAAAGGAAGAGGTGACATCTCATTGTGATTTTAATCTACATTTCCTTGGTAAATAGTACTTTGGGGCATTTTTCACATACCTATTGGCCATTCATATGTCTCCTTTTTTTCCGGTACCAGGGATTGAACTCGTGGCTTTGTGCTTGCAAGGTAGACTAGTAACACTGAGCTATATCCCTGACCCTCATATTTCTTCTTCTGAAGATTTTTCTTCCAGTTATTTATTTCTAAATGCAGACTGTGTACTGTGATAATTTAAAGTTCATTCTCTCAACTCACTGGCTAACTACCCTTACTGCCGCAGCTCTGTCTCAGCACTCACATTGATCCAACCACTTTCTTGCTATCCTCCAGTCTCTTTGAGTTGTACAAATTGAGTACATAAAATTTAAAATCTGAAGTCTGAAATAATCTGGAACTTGAAACTTGAAATTATCACAGTACCACAGTTCTGAATGTGGTCAGAAAAGAGACTTAACATTTCTGTCTTCTAAAACTTGTTAAGACTTATTTTGTATTTTAACATATGTTCTATTTTAGAGAGTATTTTATATGTGCTTAAAAAGAATATGTATTCTACTGCCATTGAATGGAATGCTCTTTAAGTATCTATTAGGTTCATTTTATCTAAAGTATGGTCCATGTCTAATGTTCCCATATAGATTTTCTGTCTGAATGATTTATCCATTGTTGAAAGAAGGTTATTGACTTCCCTTATTATTGTTGTATTGTCATTTATCTCTCCCTTCAGATTATTAGTATTTGATTTATATATTTGGGTGCTCTGATGGGTGTGTATATGCTACAATTGCTATGTCCTTCAACTAAATTGATTCCTTAACAACATAATAATAATCTCCTTTGTCTCTTTTTACAACTTTTGATTTAGAGTTCATTTTCTCTGCTTTCTTGGCTTTCTTTTGGCATGGAACATCTTCTCCCATCCTTTCATTTTCAATCTATGTGTGTACTTAAAGTTGGAGTCTCTTACAGACAGCTTAGAATTGACTCTAACTTTTTAATCATTTCAGCCTTTCTACATCTTTTGATTAGAGAATAGGATCTATTTACGTTCAAGGTAGTTATGTGCACATCAGGACTCATTACGATCATTGTGTTAATTGTTTTCAGTTGTATGAAGATTCTTCTATCATTTCTTCCCTCTTGCTGTCCTCCTTTGTGATTTGATGGTTTTCTATGTGATGTGCTTTAATTTCTTTCTCTCCTCCTTTATCTTTTGTGTATCTATGATATATGGTTTTGCTTTATGGTTACCATGAGCCTTACATAAAATATCTTGTACATATAATTTTAAGCTTTTAATTTTGGCTTATTCTCCTACTCTCCCATCTTGTTGATTGACTCCTTTCAATGTGGATCTTGATTATCTAACTAGATAGTATACATCAGGTTTCTCTACTATAAAATTATTCTTCTTTTCTCCATTTCCCATGTTGTAATCACTAAAGGAAATTACTATATGCAGCCCACATTATGAGCATGAGGACTCTTGTTCCCTTTCCTTGAAGACAGAGTAGTTTCTCTCTTTAAGTATTTGGTATTACTCTGCACTGATGATTCATCTCTACTCCACCATTCACTTATTGGTTCAATCAGCTATGTGCACTAGAATGGATTCACATATATATTTATATGGGGTGAGAGTATACGCCCTTTGTGTTACCTGATTGTTCTATTTCTCAAATTGTTCCAACATTAGCCATTAGAAGTTGTTTCAGATGGTTTCTATAGCCCTTTGAGATATCCTTCCATGATGTGCCCCATATGCTATTGTGATTTGAGGTTTTGGTTTAGTTTGATTTGATTTATTGTGTTGTTCTATGCCATGCTGTTCTGAGCATATTATTGTACTGTGCTGTGACCATTAATCCTGATATGTCAACTTCACTAAATGAAGAAACACCTACCAGAAGAGTAGACTTTTTCTGTGTTTAAGTGAGTCACAGAGGCATGGTTTTGAGTGCTACATGCAGCCTCCCGCCCTTTCTTTCCTGGTGCTGTCCCCCTGCGGTATCTCCAGCTACCATGAGCTAAGCAGCTGGATCCACCACATTCTTCCACCATGATGGTCCCGCATTAGAGCCATCTGACTGCAGACTAAATCTCCTCAAACTGCGAGCTAATGTGAGCCATTCCTCCTTCATGTTGTTAGTGTTGGTAATTGTGTCCAGCAAGGGAAAAGCTGACCACGCAAGCACTTTTGTAACATGGTGGTACTACACATACTCCTGACTCACTGTGTAGTTCTTTGCCTAGTCCTATATAATCATCCATTCTCTAAGGTGTGCTGGTTTCCTTTACTGGAGAGTGGCATTAGGAACCAAAAATATGACTGAAGGTCTTTTACCATAATTTTAAATGATGTAACACTTCCAATAGTTCTCCATTTTGGGGCTAAGGATTTAGCTCAGTGGTTCTCGTGCCTGCCTTGCAAGTGCAAGGCCCTGGGTTTGATCCCCTATAACCACATATAATGCCAGACATGGAGACTCACACCCAACAGCAGTGTGTGTGTGTCAGGTGGGGGGGCAGGTGAGGCAGGGTAGGAATAAATGAAGGAATATCAGGCCAGGCCCACTATCATGGGCAATAATGTGGGCCCATGGAATTCTGGCTATGCCCAGTCAGTAATGAGTAAATGATGGAACACAACAGCTTTAAATAAGAACATGTCATGAGACATCTAAGAGGTACATCGCAGTAGGTGCAGTTCATAAGACAGAGACACAGAAGTATGAGTCACAGGCTCGTAGATGGATTTACAACTTGGCGTACAGATGAGTCACCTGGAGAGAGATAATTAGAGAAATTCTGAACAAAGCCCCAAGAAAGTCAGTAGAACAGTAAGATTTATCAGAAGGACTATGAGTCAGTGTTAGCAGAGAAAGAGAGAAACTGTGTGTGATGTCACAGCAATACAGAAGGAGAAGTTACCTGAGAATCTAAAGTCTATTAGTCAACCTGGCTGTGCAAATGTCTCCTCACATACAACCCCTACAGAATCAGTCTTGGGCACTGTAGACAAGAATGGGTTGGATTTACCCTGGGCTGAAGGTTTTATCACTTGAATATTACAGAGGGAGGAAAATGTAAGGGAATTGGAGGTGTCTATGTAGTATTGATCATATTACTGGACAAATGAAGCACTTATTGAAAATGGTTGATCCAGAAGTCTTTCAGACTTCACTTTTGTTGTTGTTTGGAGTAGTTGCGTATACATAACAAGATATCTTTGAGATAGAGGTCATGTTTCATACATACTTGATACATGTAGACTGAAGATGATTTTAAACCGTAGTTTTTTAATAGTTTTGCTCATTAAACAATGTCTCATGTTATGACATTTCCCATTTGTGGTATTATGTCAACACTTAAAAAAGTTTCAAGTTCCAGATTATTTCAGACTTCAGATTTTAAATTTTATGTACTCAATTTGTACAACTCAAAGAGACTGGGGGATAGCAAGAAAGTGGTTGGATCAATGTGAGTGCTGAGACTGAGCTGCGGCGGTAAGGGTAGTTAGCCAGTGAGTTGGGAAAATGAACTTTTAATTATCACAGTACAGGGCCCAAGACTGAGTACTTGTAAAGAAAATAGGTTTATTTAGCTCACAATAGTGGATTCTAAATGTCAAGAGCCATTCTGATAAGGACCTCTTTGGGCAGCTCCTTGTGGTAGATGACACTGCAGTGGCAGAAAGAGATAACACCAGAGAGAAAGCCAGAGAGTAGTGCAGAGGCCAGATTCACTCTTTTAACAACTTATTCTCCCCAGAACTAACTCAAGGTTTGACAACACCTCCTTTAATGCCTTCTATGGATACTATCCCCAGAGACCTATGGGCCTTCCCCAGGCTCCACATCTTAAGGATGCCCCTCCTCCCAACTTCACCACACCGAAGACCAAGCTTCCTATGCAAGGGCCTTGGAGAAACATTTGAACTGCATCCAAACCACCAGAGAAGGGGGGATTTGAAATCTGGGTTTCAAAAACTGTGTGTCCTCCAGGTATGAACAGAAAACAAATAATCAAGGAAGAGAAACATTTTCTGGAAACCAGAAGTCAAAGCTCCGAGATGCCAAAGTGCTGGAAAATCTTCCTTGAAGTAGTTGAAACAGGGGTTGGGGTAGAAAAGGGAGATTCAAGCTGGAGCTAAAGAATTCAGGGATTACAGAAGAATTACCAGGATGTTGGAGGGTGACAGCAGCTGGAGGAAAGAGGCAGCCTGATGTGTGCTCTTCCAAGGGACAGTAGTCGACAGAACAGAAGGGAAATGGTCTGGAAGTGGATGTAAGAACAGAAGAGCCCTCACCTCATCTGCTGATTCCAGAAGCAAAGAGAGAATCATAATATGCCAAGAGTACAGCAAACGCAAGTTCTCAGAGTCCATCAGGGCTCTATTAAGGCTAAAGGTAAAACCACCATAAAACTGCAAACCTGGGGTGGGGGGAGGAGAGTGTACTCGCCACGAAGCAGGAGTTCAAAGGCACAGCATGAGAGTTTGAGATGAAAGTAGAAGAGACCAGGTTTGCAGTGAGACAAACTCGAAGCAGAGAATCAACTCCAACAGCAACCCAACTATAAAGGTAAGCACAGCTGATGAGGGTGTGGACTTCAAGGACTGAAACCTGACATCTCTTAACAGATGAGGATTACTCAGTTCAAGGTTCTGTGGTCCTCAAGATCTGCCCAAGATTGAAGCAGATGTTCCCAGTAGGTTCCTCTCATCATTTTTATGGAACAACTCTGCCCTCAAAAATATTTCTGGGAGATGTGAGCATATTTATTCAGGGATACAGATCATTTTTATGAAAACTTAGAAACAAGTTCGATGTGCCACAAGATGGTCTAGTTTGATTATGTACTAGAATGTTATACAGCTGCTAAAATGTTCTGAATAAATTTGTAATAATTTAGGGAAATGCTCGTGTAGTTTTGGAGTTTAAAAATGAAAGAATAAACATAACTGTGGTATAGTGTTTACAGCTGTATAAAAACTAAACATTAAAAATAATCTAAGCATAGAATTATCTTTCTTCTCTGAAAATACAATGTATCAAATTATTAAGAAATTTTTGGATGACTTTTTCTGTGTCTACATACTGCCCTGCAATTCTACAGTGTTAAGTTATCCATAGCCTGTATAGTATTGTTGAACAGAATTATCAGAACATCAGCAACATGCCAGCACCAGTCTGTGAGAGCCAGAAGTACATGTTATTTCCATGCTCTGTGCTCAGTGACATCATGTTGCAACATGAAACTGAAATCAGCCATGGCAGAAATATTTACACCACAGCATGTTACAAGTGAAGGATTTTTTTTTTTTACCTTTTGGAGAGCCAGGTGTTACCAGCATACCACTAGCTAAGTACTGCCACCAGGAAAAGCTAACCCCTTATGATGGGGTACTCACTGATATGATTCAGACCTCACTGATTCAGACCCTTAGAAAGATGATAAACAACTTCCTCCTTTCCTAGTTGAGTAATAGAAGAAATAAGCATGAGAGTTTGATTCTGAAAGCAAAGATTTTAATTTAGAGAACAAATAATAGGAGCTTCAATTCTGGTCACCCTCAGACATGGGCAGTGATCAATGAACCCAACCCTGAGAATAAAAAGAATAGCCAAGACAAGCTTAGCCCCCATCAGTCCACAGTCCCACGCCTTCTGTCACCGCCATTACTTTTAATACATTGAGCTCCTTGCTTTCATTATTTATTTTAAAAGACTGGGTTGACGTTCATCCTCAATATGCTGCCTGCTGGGTAAGAGAATGTTTTGGTCAAGTCTCTGAATACTCACATATTTCATGGAACAGAAGCAGTTTACTTCCAGTAATAGGGAGAAAGAAGTCTGTAAAGCAAGAGCATTGCTGGAAATAGAACAAGAAAGACTGACAGAAGAGTCAACTTATTTCATCTATTTCTCTTGTACCATAGATATAAAAAAAACTAACATGATGCATTGACTCAGAACAAAAAACTGAAACTCCACCCCCCTTTATTTATTTACCTGTATTCATCACAGCCAATAAAAATTCATTAGCTCTTTATCTGCATCTTCATCCCTATGGTTACTGCCGGGGTGAGCTCCTCATCAGTTTGATTGATTGATTGATTCTAGTCATCATCTAGCTCTTCTCTTTGCTATCCTTTGGCAGAAGCCTCCTTAAGATTTCTGTTGTAGAATCCATGATTTCAGTAGGCGTACCTTTCAGGAGTTCTCTTTTACATCTGTACCAAATATCAGTTACCCTGTGTTCTCACCAATCAGAGAAACTTACCTCACCTAACCTGCTTCCTCAGCTGAGAACTTTCATTCTTACAAACTCTGCTTATGAGAATTCCTTTTAATCTTTGAAATCTGAAGGCAAACCACTGCCACCGCCACTACATCAACTCAGCCACTCCCCTTATCACCTCCAGCACCAACACCACAGCTCACTACTTGCCTCGAGGAGAACCACAGAAGAGTTTGAAAGTCAAAACTTACATAGTCTTAACCTACTATTGAAAATAGGTTTGTTTAGCTATAAATCTTATGCATACATTGTTGCCTGTCAAATAGGTGTATTTAGTTTATTGAGGTTGCTTACATACTGCTCACCTACAAAGACTTCAGAATGATTGGTTCTTGTACTGATTGCTCTTTCTGGTGATGGGCAACTTTGTACCTAAAAGGAAAATTAAAGAAATTAAGTTTAACTCAATTTTCTTAACATTGTGCTTAACTAAATTCTACAGCCTATATTTCTTTATTTTAGATTAACAAATAGATACAGAAAACTTAAACCTAGAACAATAGTCTTATTTATTCAACTTTATCCTTTCCATGTAGAAAATTGTAGAGTTCCACACATACACACATCTTATAGCATCCATGAATTAAACTGCCACCACCAAGATTGCCATCGACCATAAATATGTTTTAAAAAGCTATTTGTCTATGGCACTGTCAGTACATTACGTGGAGAATTTTTTAAATGTCCATTGGGACATATGAGGAAAAAAACACCGCTACTTAGAGATAAAAAATTCAGGTTTTAATCCTGAATCTAACAAATTATACAACCTGAGAAGTCTCTGCCTCTCTGTGGCTTGTTTCCTCACCTGTGGGAAGATACAATATCTTCCAGGAGACCACTTCTAATGTCTTGATATTCTAAACCAAAGACACTTAGTCTTTGTCTTGCTATTCCCTGGGTAAATCTAGCTATAAAAGGAGATTATGAAACTTATTCAATAAAAATAAAAATAACATCAGGTTTTATGTTGATAATATAAATATTGTTCTTATTCATACATTGTTACCTGTCAAACAGCATATGCTGTTCATTACAAGTGAAAGCGTCTGTCCTAACCCCACGAACACTTAGAATCATCTCCTGACCTGCACAGTCTTAAGCTGCTGAGAATTCCACAGGAGAATTAAAAGCAGATCAGATGTACTCTAGTCCAAGTTTACTCATGGAGAAAATCTAGCTAAGACAACAAAGCTTACAACTGTCACTGACAAGCCCCTATTTGTTCCATTGCCCTGCTCCTAACTCCTGAAATCTGTGAGACCTCCCAAACATCAGAAATTTCAATCTTTAGTCTTCAGATAAATCTTTTTTCTGCTCGGTGGCAAATCAAGCAGAATGATTAATTGGAGACAGAGCAGAATTAGGATGAGACGTCTTCAGGCTGCTGGAAATGGTGAGAATGAACCTGCAGTGTGCCTTGGCTCTTGCATCTGATTCCTTTTGCTTTGCTCTCTCAGACACAGTCTATTTCCCATCATAGGCCTCCATAAGCGGTTGATCCATAATTCACTGAGATACTGGGAAGGAACTCAACTTACCATACATAACATAACTCTACTTGTAGATGACAAAAATCTGCCGAAGACTATTAATCATGAATTTTCTCATTTTGATAACTTTAATTTGATTTCTCCTTTCCTTTGCATCTCCAGACTGCTTCCATGCCCCACTTCCAGACAAATTTGATTTCCACTGCATTATCTCAAGGAACCTTCCAGAAAAAGATAACCACACTGGTATCAAAGGTCCAAGCAGATGGTCTACAATAGGGAATGCTAAGAAGTGATATTGATTTCATGAACTAAGTGATACAGGACTCCAAATCTCAGCTCAGGGAGTAGGGTTCTGATCCTACTTCTAACTAGTTCCCAGAACTATTGAGATGGCATAGTCTCCAGGTCTCCAGGCTATAGGCAACCAGTGCAGAGTACTTGGTGAAACCTTGGAAGCTATTGCACTTGGTTCCATGATCCTGAGCATAGGATGTTTAGTTCCAGAGCCCCTTTAGTCAGCACTGGATTCTCTTGATCCATTTATTGGTATTTCAAAACTTGGATTAAAATAACCTGATCTCCCATTTTCTAACATCTCCCTTTATCTGCATTGTTCTTCTAAATAATCCGAAGTTTTTTAGGATTAAAAAAAATTGATGATAATATATAATGAAATAAACTTTATTATTTATAACCCAGTAATTTCCCACACAGAATGAATCCTGTCTCTTAAGCATTGTAATGAACTGGGAAATTAAAGCTAGTTGTCTTGCATCCTGCATAATCAAGCAGGGAGCTATTTGAAGTTGGGAAAGGAATAAGAGGTAAGAACTAGAAAGGCTGAAGCAGGAAGAAGTTAACTCAGAAAGTGGATACTGAGTGTGCATAGCTATCATCTGATAAGATCATCAGGGAGGTCTTTGCTGCTCACGTGTGTGTATGTATGTGTGTGTGTGTATGTGTGTGTGTATGTGTGTGTGTGTGTGTGTGTGTGTGTGTGTGTGTGCGCATATGCCTGTGTTCTTTTGAGAGAACTGCAAGGTATGTTTAGTCCTGCATCCAGGATGAATTGAAAAAGAAAACAAATACCACATACTGATGTTCCACTCCTTTGTTCATTTAAACTCCTCCCAAGAATCGTAAGAAGTAAGTTCTTATTTAATGAGTGAAAATAATTTGTAGTGTGTATGAAATGCCTATATATTGTCTACAGTCATACATCAGCTAGCAGAACAACTACTTCTTCCCTGTATGTGAGCTGCTTTCTATCCAACTACCAGCATTCAGATGTCCCCAAGGACATGGACATGGCCCAGGCAATGCAGCAGGCAACTCTCAAGACCAAGCAAGAAAACCTGAATGAACACTTTACTTCTTGGGTTTTGGAATGTAAATCAAAGTTCACTTTAGATCTTTTGTTACATCAGCTCTGCCTCTGATGCCCAAGAGTGATATAAAAGAAATAGAAGACTTGAGACAGTTTAGGGTGGGGAGATGGACATGAGCTTTCACGTTATTAGGCTTAAGTAAAATCCTAACCTGCCTCACTAACAATCACTTAAGCATGTTGTGGGTTTTTTAAATAGCTGTTAGCATGAGTTTTCTTCATCTGTAATATGGCCATAATAGTAACTCCATTACAGGATTATTGAAAAACTGGGAAATGAAAAATCAATCAGGCTCTTGTAAATAAGAATTGTTATTATTACTTTTTGAGGTGAGCTGTGCCATCAAACTAGGTCTGATCTATTAGAACATGAAATGAAACCTTGAATAGCACCTAATTCAACTCCTTCTGTAAAATATGACCCAGAGTGGTTAAGCAATTTCTCAAAATTACCATGAATTATGGCAGAGTTATGAGTAGAAGTTCAGTAAGAATTTATTTTCTGCATATCTGAGTGTTCAAAAAAACGAAGCATTACAAGAAATAATTCTATTATGCACCAAAATATGTAGGATGAAACAATTTACACTATGAGTAATCTGGAGGAAGAATAGGCAGAAACCAGAGCCAAAAATGAAGGTTAGGACCTGCTTGGAGAATAGATTACTAATGACTAGGAGGAGGGTGACACTTTTTTTTCAAAGTTAGTGATGATAGAGGCTTAGCTAAGTGGCCTCATTTGCCCAATATGACTAAAGATAGAGAAGTTGGACAGAGACCAATTAGAATAAACATAGGTTATCTGGTCGCATTTCTGAACTTCATCCATACACCTCACGCCTTATGAAGAACATATCTTTAAGAAGAGTGGTCACCACCTTCCTTGGGAAATTTTTGTCCTAAATTCCAAAAATTATACAATAGTATAGTGAATGTAAGAGTGGAAATTGGAGTCAAATAACAACTACCAGCTTGATTGTCAGATTAATATTTGTAAGAAATTAAATGCTTCACATATATTAAATCTTTTGGTTTTTATATCAACAACGTATGGCAGGTACTGTTATTGTCCTTATTTCACTCCTAATGAATTAAGACCAGAGAGAAAAATTCAGTTTCCCATAGTCCATAGCTAGTTAGTGGTGGAGTCTGGCCCTAAAGCCAACTGTCTGAATCATTGGATGCTTTAGTACCTAAGTCTGGGTTCAAATCCCAGATCAGTCATTTTCTAAGATACAACTGTACTTTTTGCCTAACAATATGCTCATATGGTTATGGTACTCTGGTTTTTCCCTAAGGTTTTGCAAAAGTAAGTAGTTTTCTATTTAAGAGAATTCCCCCAAATTTTCTAAGTATTGTCTCACAAAATCCCTCCTGTATTCACAGACCTTGTCCCTTAAGCATTGTGAAGAGGTTAAGCACGGGAGTGATGTAATCTGATTTCATAATTGAGATTTCATTCTGGCTTCACTGTGACCAGTGAATGGATTGAAAATAAATGAAAAAGAAGAAGCCAAACTGAAAGAACATTGCAATTATACAAGCAAGAGATGCTACAGGACTAGGAAAGGAAGGCATCCAACAGAAAGACAGGAGGGATAAAAATAAGACATGATAAATCTAAGTGACTTAGGCACCATCTTAGAGAAGAGGGAATATGGACCATTCTTGGCTGACTCTAGGATTTGGAGCTTAAGTAGAGGGTTAGTTGACTAAATGCACAAAAGGAAAATGTAACAATATGTGTTTACTTTTTCATTTGCTGCTTTTGTGCCTGGCAATTTTCTAGGTCATCATCAATATATAAATCAAAGACTTTTGCTTAGATTTTAACCAAAAGGCACAAAATTATATAATAGATATTTCTTTCAGCAAATGCATGTGATAAATTCTAACACTCTCTTTGGGGAGAAAACAATGCAACACAGATGACTGATGAATGGTGCTGCTGATGGTTTTGATGAAAATTAAAATGGCAGTGAGCCACCATGTGTTTGATGCATATGTTTTTGTCCAAGTGATATTTTCAGAAATTTATTTTTCATGATACTCATAAAGCCCAGGATTTGGGTTGGGGGCCAGGACATGGAATGAGAGTGGTGACAAAACTAGGCTCTCTCAGCAGCCCCAGGACCTTTGCATAACTTTGAGTTTCTACATTAAGAATTTAACCTCTATTGGTCTTGTTTTCCCTATCTATCATCAAAGGCAGTTGTAACCTCTTCTGCCAACGCAATGGGTCACTAGATGTCCCAACAAGGTGTCCACCTGGTCATACATTTCATTTCTCTAAAATTCACAAAAGTGAAATATTTTTCATATGATTTTACTTAATGAAAGGTCTCCAACTTTTTCAAAGTTTGAAACAATTTCCCCAGTGATATAGACCAGAAAGTAATCCAATGAAGCAAAAATAATCCCAACAGGGAAGTATAGGTCCCGATCTGCTGGATATCTGAATTATAGTTCATGTTCTCTAAAATCAATGAATGAATTCTATGAATGACAGAGGTTAAGAGTAGGAAAATTTTAGTAAGAAAAAAATAGCTTCTGGGCCGGGGAGTTAGCTCAGTGGTTCCGGCGCCTGTCTTGCAAGCGCAAGGGCCCGGGTTCGATTCCCTGGTAACCACATAACAATACTGAGTGTGGAGACCCACGCCCAGCAGCAACCAGTACCACATACCACAGTGCCGGGCGTGGTGGCTCACGCCTGTAATCCCAGCACTAGGGAGGCAGAGGCAGGAGGATTGTGATGTGAGTTTGAGCTCAGGGCCAGCCTGAACCACAAAGCGAGACCCTGTCTCAAAAAAAAAAAAAAAAAAAAAAAAAATAGCTTCTATCTAAGAGAGACAGAAGAGGACCAGAAAGTGGGTTGCCCACCTACACTACTTTGCAAAGGCATTGTATTAAGCAAAGCCACAAGGTGAGGTGGGTTGAAGGTGAAACAAAACTATAAAACCCAATGGAAAATTACAAGATGGGCACGAGGTGAGACAAAACCACGTTCAACCAATAAAATCAGAAATACAGTCAGCAGATAATATTGATTAATGGGGATCAAAACAAGTCACGCAGAAAGTCTACAAGGAATTTCCAGAAAGGAATGGTCTAGTGAGATTGATATCTATTTAGAATATCAGTTTCTGCTATTCATCTCTAGGGAATATACCTCTTTTGTGTTTATAATGCTAACCAGTAAATGTGCCTCAATTGTTTTTCTGTGGTAAGGGCTCAACTTTGTTTAATTACCTTACAATAATTTCTAACTAACTTTGCTCTCTGCAATACTAAGTTCTCCTATACAGCTTCAGAAGCCCTCATGTAAAAATGATGGTCCTGTTAGAGGAGCTTTAAGCTCTTCATATTTAATAACAATGTCGAAAGCATGACTTTCTTCACAGAGTAAGTTCCGGTGGAGCCACATAAAAAAGTTCGCGGAAAGATACAGAGTCCACACATCCATTAGATCCCACATATCCATTAGATCCCACGTGAGCAGAGGAGGTGAGGAGGAGTCACTTGTCTACCTGAAGGGCTGGTGTTCTAGGCAGCGGAGACAGCAGGTGGATGCAAAGCACAGAGGCAGAGCATCCTTGGCACAAGAGAGGGATCAGAAGGATGCCAGAGTAACTGTAGTGAAATAAGAAAAGGAGGCATACTCTGCTAGACAAAAAAGGACTAGGCACAGCCAGACTGCAAATGAGAGAAGTTCACTGTGGCAGTGAGAAGAGCTTCCCTGAAGGATCCTGAAATAATCTCTGAATGTCTGACCCCCGACCTGAATTCCTCCTCAGTGCACAGTTGCTTGTGTAAGTTTAATGTAGTACTTAACTAGAAACCACAAATAGCAAAGAGGTAATTAGAATCCTGAGCCTGCTGGGGACCTGTCAGATGTTTAAGTAACTGGTATAAACATGTTTCAATTCCTCCCGGTGGGTAGATTGGTGGAGTTTAAAAAGCCCAGCTTTCACCAGAGAGAAGTGATTAGGAATGGCATGAAGATGAACACAACTTCCATTATTTACTGTTTAAAATGGTAAGTGGTGAGGGGAGTTGGTACAACCTCAAGCTGGGAAGTGTTGATGGGCACAAAAGAGAGTTTAATCGCATTTCTCCTGGAAGTTGTTTAGGACTTATGGGGCTTTTTCAGGCTATGGTTTTAATTCATTTTGATTTAAAGTTAGACTTCTACAGCTTTTCTCAGTAGTAAGCCCTGTCAAGTGTATGTGATGAATAATTGTTCTTCTAATCATCTATTAATGATATCTTCCAAACACTAGATAGATATTTATTTTTGCAGAGGAATGCTTATACAGTCTGCTCCCTGATAGTACTTTGGGCAAAGGAATTGGGATCTCACCCTGGATCTGTGACCAAGTCATCTTACTTCATCAGTCCTGACTAGTGCTGCCCACAGTGCAAACTGTAAGTGTGAGATGAATGTGAAATGTCCAGTATTCTGGAGGCCACGTTTTTAAATATATAAAGAAAATTCCAGATGCACGCATTATCAAGCCTAACATATCCCTAACATTATCACATAATAAATTCAAAAACATTAATGAGGTACTTTTATAATCTTTGGTTTGTCAGTGGTGGCAAACCCATGGCATGCATGCCTATTTTTTATTATTATACTTTATTTTGCCCTTCCTCTGTACTGCACTGTACAGTAGTGAATACAGTATGTACTTTGGTACCATTTATTTTCCCTTTCTTACAGACATACTTCATCTACACTGCTGGCAGCCTTTTTAGCCTTGCCCCTCACATGTGGGTCATGGAA
This sequence comes from Petromus typicus, assembly GCA_004026965.1. NCBI lineage: Eukaryota > Metazoa > Chordata > Mammalia > Rodentia > Petromuridae > Petromus > Petromus typicus. The sequence continues at coordinate 7,391 of PVIR01013974.1, read as the reverse complement.
CTGGCATTCTGTTTAATCACTCAAGCGTGCTTCCTCCTATGGAGAAGTGGACTGAGCATGTGAAATTCTCCAATGGGACACTTTCATTTATTCAGCAAATATGTATTGAGTGTCTTCTGTATACCAAATGTAGCAGAGAGCCCTGTGAAGAATTCCCACCTTTAAAAAGTGGCATATACCAGAGAGTTTCTTTTATTCAATGATAAACAATTAACTCTAACAGGATACTGAATATATCATGAAGTACAATATACTAGAATATAAAATCTGCATGAGGTTCTGCAAGAGACTTCACACAAAAGCTTGACATGTATTGCCTAGAGCTATGTCCTCAGTGTCCCCACAGGATACACATTCTCATTTTCTCTGCTGGAAGAAGAAAGTTTGATGGGAAAATCTGACAAGTCTGATAATTGCTTCCCCCATTCTGTGTCTCTTCAAGCCAGACAACACAGAACTACCACAGTAGCCCTCACAGTCATGATCATTCTGTGTTTATCAAAGGGCTCTTGATCTCCAGGAACTTCTCATTTTAAGGAGACCAAACCACAACCCAGCTGAAACTAATAGCCTCACAATTAAACTCTAAAAACCTAAGGCCCATAAGAGTTAGGTTCTCTAAAACAGTCTATGTATGGATAGTGATGGTGGATGTGGATAAGGAATTTCAGAGGGAAATTTAAAAAGGGAAGTGAGTTTTATGGAATGAAATAAACATCAGAGGAGGCTTCATGGAGGAAGTGGAACTTCAAGAAGATATGAAGACAGGACAGAAGTTTAGCGATTCAGGGAGCAGAAGGGTGGTTGGAGCTGGAAGGAATCAATGATGAATGGCACCTGCCAGGTCACTTTACTGCCCTTACTTTTAGGATTTTTCACGGTCATTTGCCTTCCTCAGAACTTCTTTCCTAATCTTAATAAAGAGTTCAAGGCAAAAGTCAAATCCCGCTTCCCAGGAGATGGAGTCTTTCTTGATGTTTGAAGTTAATTTCATTAAAAATTAACTTCTTCCCAGTTTTAGTATCCTGTAATGTAGTTGTCATTTAACAACCTCTTGCATAATTGGAGAGTAACTGCTTCCTCTAGTGCTGAGATCTTGTCGTGAGCAGATTGGACAGTCGGAAGGAGGACCCAACACAGAGGTTGTTTTTACTATTACTTTACTCAAGCCACAAGGTCATAACACACAATATGGCAACACCCTGTTCACACCGAAGAGGGGGAGTCCTACCGAATCCGAGAGTCCCAAGTTCGCACCACTGGATTTCCGAAGTCCCGGTCCGGTTCGGTGTCAGGAACCAACGCGAGAAGTCAGTCGTCCCGCGGTCGTCTGGCGAAACCTCCCGCTGGGGGCCCGCAGTACAGCCACGAAGTAGCGAGGCAGAGTCTCCGGAAGGGGACCAGCCTGTCTGGCGTCCCATTACAACACCGAGAGCAGCCTGGTCTGCTGGCCTTGAGGAGCGCAGGGCCTGGCAGAGCCTGGCGTCCTGTAGCTGACACTGAGAGTAGCTCAGCCGGTCAGCTTGGAGCGCCTGACCATCAACTGCTGAAAGTGGTCCTCTTTTCCGTGCTCTAAGAGCCTGACTTTTGACATAGTTTCTCCGGGTGTTCCTCTTCTGATAAGGTCCTCTTCTCCGGGTCTTCTGATAAGGCATGGTGCTTATCAGTAGGCGCAGACCCTGATACTGGGTCTTACAATCTAACTTACAATTCTAACTGTCAAGCACTTATGGCATCTAACATTCAGCATTTACTTATGACATTCAACATTTCTTTTTTCCATAATATTATGTATATTTATGTCTTTTAATGATATTTCTCTGTGTCAGGGGGTGTAATGTAGGGAAAACATTTGCCTATACTCTCCACAGATCTATGAGCACATCAGCTTAATTCCTTCAAAACCAGCTCCCAACAAACTTCTATGCATCTTGCAGGGCACCAATCCACCAACCATCCTTCTCCTCCCTGAATCGCTAAATTTCTGTCCTGTCTTCAGGTGATGTGGCTGCTTAGGAAACACTGACTTCTCCTCCTCCAAATCACTGTGTTGCTCAAGCCTGCCACTAACATTTGCAGCCTAGAAACAAGAGTACACATATGTCTAAATACTTGTAAGGTTATAAATCAAGTTAGTACACCATTAATTAAAATTTCTTTTCTCTTACCTTAAAAAACTGGATCTGATGGCCAAGTTTGAACACTTGGACTCCTGGAGTTCTTTGTGGGAACCTGGCCATCCAGAACAATGCAGCCTCCAGCTCTCAGCCTGGCCCACTCTCCTTCCCATCTCTCTGCCTCTGCCCCCTATCCAGAGAGGTTTAACGTACATGACACCCACATCTCTGCATCCATATTCTTCCTCCCCATAAGCAGATGCCTCTTGGCCTTAAGCAGCATGAGCAGTACTGTCTAACCTTGGGGAAACTGGTCCAATGAGAGAGGCTCACCCAAGTACTAGAAGAAGCCCTAGCAAATCAAGGAGTGCTTCTCACAGCAGCTTGATGGGGGAGGGTTTCCCTCTGGACTTACCTCCTATGCCCCACAAACTTCTTATGCTATGGGGATAGGCCTGGTCAGAGAAGAGTCTAAGTGGTATTCCTATATTACAGGAGCCAGGATAGGGATTCCTGCCTGAAGACTGCACCTAAGAATTATTGTTTTTGATATAATAAGTGTGAGTCTCACAGCATTGATACCCTCTCTTCATCTAATATAGTGTCTGTTACAATATTACACAGCCTTACTCTCTTTCCTGATTGCTAACTCAATTGTAATTTCCCCCTAGCAGGCCTGGTCCTTTTGTGTTTCTCCTCGCACCTGTGGTACGATAAACGAAGAGACTGACACATTGACTGACATGCCCATTTTTCTCCCAAACAATCCACCATATGGCCCTGAATTATGGCAGTTTCCAGTTGACTGTGTGAAGATGATCCTTCCCCAACTCCTGTCTAATTCATCCATTCTTACACCATCTTCCTTATTTTCCTTTCTGGCCCCATCCAGTGCCCCCTCCCTCCCAACTTTCCCCCATCTCAGGCATGGATGTTTAAAAAGTATTTCTCCCACTTGTACGAATCTGTCTGCTAACAGGATAATGATTAAGTAATAATTATATTAACCACAGTAATACTCATTGTTCATTGTGCATTGTTCATTTTAACTTTGCTAACTGCTTTCACTTTGGCTACTTCTATATATCCTCGTAATGGCCCTGGATAGTAAGGAATGCATTTGTTTGCCTTGTCGTCTAGAAGGCAAAGACATTAAGGGAGGCTCACAAGATTGGTTTGTATAAGAGCCAAAATTAAAGCCCTGGTCTTCTGATCCCTACAGTTAAGTGTAAATAAAGAAAAAGCACTAAAAAATAAAGAGCTAGATGGACATAATAAATCAGCTTCCTGTGCCAGCTCATACTGATCTTATACGGTAGGCAACTCAAAAGGTTTTCAATGTGCTGAGGTAGAAAGACTATAGAATTTAACTATAACAGGCTCAAGAGATGAGTGATTGTGTGAATATTAAGAATTCAGATGAATAGTCATTTCTAAGCATACAAATGAACCTGGGTGCTCAAGGAAAGAGATGACAGTTGTGCGAGTTTGTGTTTTCATTCATCTGATCTGTGTGTGCTCAGCCTTTCGGGGATCCTTTCTCACAGGATGGAGTGACCTGAACACTACATTTTTTGTTCCTTAGCACACTTCAAAGAGACTTTCAGCATTCCAGTCATTTGAAATGTAAATCATGCTCATAAATATTTATACCAACTTAATTAAAAAGTTTTAATTGCATTTTGATTTTTAATTTCAGTAAGAATTAGCTTCATCCTGGTCTTAATATCCTGAAGTATAACATATAGGTAACAACCTTTTGCAAGATTAGAAAGTAACTACCCCTTCAAATGCTATGATTTGTGGATTCAACAGCCTTATTACCTCAAAGTCAGCCTTATTACCTCAAAGTCACTCCCCTTCTCTGTATTGAAGTGATGCACCAACCTGCCAAAATCAACATACTGCATAGGACATATGGGCCTTCCACCCCGTGTCTACTTTCCCTCCATGTAACACCACCTCCACCAAGGCAACCAACTTCCAGATGGCTGCTGCCATTGGGTTTTGCTCCTGAAGAGGAATCTCTGAGGATGGATAGAAATGATTCGCTCCAGAGGAAAACAAAAAACCATTATGTCTAGGAGCACATTTTGGACTTCTCCTGAGATGTATATAAATCACATCCAAGCCACCCCCATATGTACATTTTTCAGATGAAGAAATAAAGGCAGCAAAGACACATATGAAGAAATATTCAACATCACTGGTCACAAACTATCTTTGGCAACAAGTTTGAACACAGCAATTAGAGATACTTCCGGGTACCACTGGGCTATGTGTGCATTGAGACAAGAAACAAGAGATAGGCTGGGAAGGTCGGGACCAGCAGTAAAGAACAAGAAGGTTATCATAGGCAGTGACTGACTCCAGTGTAAAATTTACCGTTTAAACTTTAACAAACAGGTGAACCAGAAATCTGGCATGAATGGGGGAGGTGGGTGTAAGGAAGAGACTAATCACAGAGAGACATGTGGATGGCACTTGATATAGTGGCCAGTTCAAATAGGATAGCGCAGCAGCAGCAGCAGCTATATGTTGTGAAGGAAAGGCATGCATGTGAGAGACACAATAGAATACTTCTACATGGATGAGGTGCGGGATTGACTTTGAGTTGTTCCCCAGAACAAAATTAGAACAAATGAAAGTGACCTGAAGGCGTGTCACGTGGCTATCATGTAAAAACAGTATCAGGACTAATTCCTCCTAGGAAGTAAGGCACAGGCTGCTTTGTGAGGTGGTGAGCTCCCTTGCACTGGCAGGACCTCAGCCACATACAGCTTTGTGATGCTTTGATGTGTTTCCCAGAAAATTAATGAGTATAGGATTCAGTCCCTGTATTCACACTGTATAAATTTTAAGATTATTTGGTCACATTTTCCCTGTATAATTCTGAGAATCTTCAAGATTTGTGACTACATAGGTGGTGGACAGAGGAAAGAAAACTGAGGAGTCAAAGGGCTCTCCTTACCCATAATGACCAAAGGTAAGTCATGATAGTATGTATTTTGTACACACCAGGTTCAACTGAAAAGGAATGAAGAAGACCAAAAAGAGTTATGGTTTCAAAACTACTTAGAATTATGATTTGCTTTTCTTGAGCTCAAAGAAAATCCTTAGTTCCCATTAATACTTACTACCAGGGCCATAGTTTCATCTCTCTGCCATCTCTAGGATATTAATAATAGCATGGGAAGACAGAGGAAATGATTGAACTAAATGTACATTTTTTGAGTGACTTTATATTTCTGTCAAGTTTCTGTCTTATGCCAAGTACCATGCTATGTGCTTTCATTGTTCTTCTTGACTTCTGCGTTCTTTTATACTGCACAAATCTTGAGGAAATCCATAAGAACATCTAATATGAGTACTGAGAGGCACTTCTGAGATTCCGCACCTCAGACTAATGTCAGGACTAGGCCATCCTATTGGAAACCTGCTTGAGTTCTCATGATAAATCTATGGGTAGGGTTTTGGGACCTGTGCTGCACATGTGTTCCAGGAACTTGTAATTAATAGGTCATGCCTACTTCCTCAGCCAGCTTTGTCACACCCCAATCTCTTATATCATCCAGTCCATAAGAGGCACAAATCCCCATAATCTCTTATGGGGTACTGAAGGAGTGTAGGTATTGTCTTTTAGAGCTTCTTCTTTGAGTTATAAGGGGCTGTAGGCCCTATCTACTGGTAACTATGTGTTTTCCAACTACTTTGGGGTGGTGTGGCTCATTGGTGCTGGCTTGAAGAATGAAAACCCTATCAGAATATAATAAGGAAAGAATGAATAAATGCTGACCTTCGCTATTAGCCCAAATATGAAGAGCAAGTCGGAATTCCATGCTTCCTGTAGTGGCACTGCAGTCCTGCTTTTTGAAGAGAAATCTCAAGACTTCTAGAGGCTCAAGGAGTAGGTTTCTTATTTTGAGTGATCTCGTTTTTCAGACAGTTCAGATGGGACTAGCTTTATTCTAGAAAGATGAATCCAATTATCTATCTCTGTCATGTTTACTGCAGTGTGTGTGGCAAAGATTATAAGAAGGGGCCCTTCCATTTGGGCTTTAATTGATCCACATGTGTGCCTACTTTTCAAGTTTTTACAAATAATTGTCCTCCAAGGTGGACAGTAGGTGGTCCTCCTAGACCAGGAGTTGGTACAACTCTATTCCCATACATGGAGAGTTTATTGTACTTTGTTCAGATTAATGAGATACTGTAAGAGCCCTGTGGTCTCTGGGTCTACTATCATATTAGAGGATAAAAATGGATTCCCATATAGCATCTCAAATGGGCCCAAACTTAGCCCACTTTGAGGCGTGTTATGAACACACATGAATTCTATTGGCAGCAATCAGAGCCAGGACTCAAATGTTTCTTGGCAAAGTTTTTCCAGAGCCCATTTTAAGGTCTGATTGATGCTCTGTACCTTTCCAGAAGATTTAGGCCACCAGGAAGAATGCAGGTGGTACTTTATTCCTAATGTTACTTTATTTCCTATTCAGAAAGCCTTTGCCACCCTGTGTTCTTTAGGAGGTAAAAGAAAGTCCACTGTCACTTTGGAGGAACTGGAGTAGTCCAAATCTAGACTACCTCAGGTTTCTCTGAGCCTTTTCTAAACAGGTAGTGTTGGCTTCAACCCAGCCCTCAAAGGTGTCAGTTAAGACCAGTATCTATCTAAATCCACACATGGTGGGATATGAGTCCAGTCCTCTTCAGGGTATGCCCTTCTCCTTTGCACAGGTTTTAGTAAAAGTTTAGGCTTGACTGGGTCATTCTAGGCACAGAGTGGGAAAGCTTTGCAGACCCATCAGGTGATTGCTTCTAGTCCTAGTCCTGTGAAAACTCAAGTGACCTTTTCCCATCTAACATCTTTTTCCATATTGAAGGAATCATGGAGTGTTTTTATAGCCTTCCACTGATGGAAGTTAACAGTGGGACAGAGAAATGCCATTCTTAATTTCTTAGAGATGGCAGAGAGATGAAACTATGGCCCTGCCTTGACATCAACACCTAAATATGAGCTCAAAGCTCTGCATTTTGAGCAAAAGTTTCTGGAGGAAAAGGTCTAGTTTCAATGAGCTATTGTGAATTGGCAACTGCATAACTTGATGAAGAAGCTAAGTATTACCAGAGTCACTTTTTAATTCTCACTTGTCCTGAGGCTCATTTATTTTCTGATTTTTATGGTTCCTCAGAAATTGGGAATAAGGTGGAGTCTGAAGGGGCTGTAAGGCTGACCATTTTGCTCTCCTATCAGCCTTTTTTTTTTTTTTTTTT
>PVIR01013973.1:0-41059 GCA_004026965.1 Petromus typicus | reverse complement strand
TGTCTACTTTCCTCAAGGATAATTACTGTCCTTTCCAGGTTAAACTAAGAACCTTGACACACCCTCATTTCAGGTTAAACTAAGAACCTTGACACACCCTCATTTCAGATTAAACTAAGAACCTTGACACACCCTTATTCCAGGTTAAACTAAGAACCTTTACACACCCTCGTGCCAGATTTAATTAAGAATATTGTCAGTGCACCCGGCCCACCAGTTCTTAACTTTTTTCTTTTCTGTACACGTGAACAAAGCTAGTCGGCTCAAGGGCGGCTCAAGGATAGTACTAAAGAAATGTATAAAAGAAGGCTGTTAAATAAACGTGGTGTTCATTCGGTATTGACTGATGAACCCTTCCAAGTCCCGCTGTCCTGTCTTTACTTATTTCTCATCCTAAGCCCCTCAGCTCGGTCACCCCATTGCTCTGCCCGGCTGACACCACCATACCCAGCGGTGAGACCCCGGCATCCTTAGAGGAATAAAACAGTCAAGTGCTAGGTTTAGTGTGTCTTACAGTCTAATGGAGTCTGAAGGTGAAGTTGGAAATTCTTAATACTTTCCTCTTTGTAACTCAGTTTCAATGGGGTATTTTGTTGTCAATCTCAACATGAATTTGCTTTTTTTATAAAAGATCCAAAATTCAAAAGAAAACACTGAAAAGCAATCTACATCTCTATACTTTTGTTTTGCAAAGAGAAGGAAGGTGTCTTCCATAGCGTAACATTTGGAAAAACTACACTAAAATCTTAGTTTTACTATTTCTGTGAGTCTCGCAGGACGCAGCCCCACACAGTACTCATGCTGGCCTCGCATGTCCTGTTTCTGCATTTCTCAACTGCATCCTCTTCTCTGATACTCATGTTAGTCTTGTGCTGCATTATTCATGGTGGCCCGGGGGCCACAGGCTACGGTGTAAATATGTGAGGTACCAGATATATGCTCATCTGCACCGTTCAGGTTTGTGTAAATTCACTCTGTGACATTTGTACAATAAGACACACTTCTCAGAGTGTCTTGTCCCCACTGCTAAATGGCAGACGGATGGAACTTAAAGACAATGGTAGCAGGTAGATTACTAGATTGAAAACAGAGAGTTTTGAGTACTTCTTACATTTTTAACATGATGTATTTACTTGTGATTTATATAAATTAGTCTTTAACAGCTGTGCTTCAGCTTTTAGCTTGCAAAATGCCTAAAAATGTACCATTGTTGCCTCATGAACTAATAGCACCTGTCCCAAGCTGACCTGCACTCTCTGGTCACTGCACCTGAAAGGGGCCTTCACTGTGTTCTTGTCCTGTACGTCCTACATTTCCATCCGCCATGATGTTGTGAATTCAATTTTCTTAAGCAGCGGTAGTCAGAAACTCTCCGTCCTTCCTTCCCCTCTTGCCTCTGTGCCCTGCTATGGGAACTGCTCTGTTTTTCAAGTTGCTTTTGGCTCTTTTTTAAACTAAAAATCAGTCCAGTTCTTTTATTCCTTCCAGTTTCTTAGCCTCACATTTTCTCAATTAGCACAGCAAAGCACTAAATCCTGCCCTTCTTAGGAAAAAGGGGAGTAAGGAAAGCTGTGATTAATTTATATGTTAATGCTTCTTAATGTTGCAGGTTCTGTCATGTATGATGTGCGTTCCAAAAAATTTTAATGAACATGTGTACATTTATATCAGGACGGGGAAAAAAAAAGCTATGTTTTCCTTTTTTTTAGTAAAATACAGAACATCTTTTTTGTTTGTTTTTCTTTGTTTTCTTAAACAGCTTCTGTATTGGCTTTGAACTTGCTGGTTGCTCAGGCTGGCCTCTAACTTTTTTTCTAATAAAAAAAAAAAAAACTGCAGTTACTTACAGGCATTCAGAATGTCAACAAAAAAGTTGCCTTTTTTTTTTTTTTTTTTTGCAATTACAGAATGGTAGTCAGTTAACAAACAATTGTTTCATCCGAGCTACATAGAGACAACTGAAGACGAAAAGCTACTGTCCCCACATGTAAGTCACTCATGCTGTGCCCATTTATACTCTCCACACCATGCCAGCAAGTCCAGCAGCTATTGAAAATACCACCAGGCCAGGGCCATCCAAAGACTAATTGAAACGATGTTAACTATTCAGAGAAAGACACTGTTTCCAAACAAACCTAACCCAGCCTTGTATTTCAAGATTTTTAAAGGGTGAGTTGTGTACAAGGGAGTTAAACGCTGTAAAGACAAGAGAAAAGCTACACTAAAACCAGCCGCCATCTTTGTCTTCACCCTCTTTGTCTGGGTACTCTTCATCCTCTTCATCGTACCCGTCTTCTTCTTCTTCCTTCTTTGTCCCACTTTCCTCAGCCTTGACAACTTCCTTTTTCAGCACATTGAGTTTTCCCTTAGCTCGGTAGGCAGCGATGTCCTTTTTCTCTTTTCCTTCAGCCTTCTGTCCGCATGGCGCTGCTCGTATGTTACTTCACAGCTCTCCCACTTCTTCGTGTGGCCAGGCTGTGTTCCTCTGGGTTGGGGCGATGCTCACAGCAGAGCAAGAAGAAGCCAAAGCAGCCCCTTGGACACACTGAGCCTGTGAGCTTCTTTCTGGTCTCCCGCTAGCCAGGATACAGGCTTTCGCCTCTGTCACGACAGACCCTGTCTTTGAACACTCCTTGGCAAACATGGTCTTCCATCTCTGCACATTTCTTAGAAACCTCTGAGGATCGATGGGAGGGCCCAGCTCCATCTTCTGTCTCTCTGGCAAGTGTGTGGGGAGAATCACATGGTGACACTTTGCCTCTCGGATCCCTCGGCGTGTTTGGCTCTTCCTGGCCCCGGCACTGTCCCCACAGAGCTCAGAGGTCTGCAGCAGCGGGGAGGGCGGGAGCCTGACACGGCGCCCTGTTCTGTCACACCACCCTCTGGCCTTTGACTCCCGCTCCTTCTGCCTCAGCCTCCTAGGGCGCTAGCATTCTGGGCACGGGCCGCCCCGCCCAGCTCAGAGCATCTTTCAAATGTACTCTAAAACCATGATGCCCAGATTTATAATTTTTAAAAACAAGAACGATTTTAATAAGAACACTAGGGACCAATATAAGGCTAATAATGTTTCATGTTGCAAGCAAAAAAAAAAAAGAGAAAAGAGTGTTTTTAAAAATCTGTTGCCCTCCTCATTTCCTAATAGAAGAACTATTTGAACACTGTAAAAATAAGGTTGAACATAAGCTCACAAATAAAACAAAATGTCTTAAATGAAACTGAAGCAGGAAATCAGCCCAGATGACTCTATCGTGCAGAGAGGAGCAAAAGCCGCTTTTCATGACACCGGCTCAGTTAATGGCCCCTGTTAGTCTGAAGCACCCCGAGGAGAAGTCTGTGCTTCCTCACACACCTCTTCTCATATCTACGAAGCTTAATTCCATTGTGTTTCCCTGGGAACAGAGCAAGCAGGGTTTACATGAAGCTGAGCAGCAGAGAGGGAGAGCAAAGCTCTGGCAGGACTTTCTGAGTCCATTTGGCTCGTTTGGTGACAGAAACCATCCTGGCTGCTCAGGTACATTCTACAAAGGGCACAGTGGCCCAGCGGACCCACAGGAGCATAACACAGTTAACCTGTAGTTGCCTAATTCCATGTGGACGGATGGTCTCCTCTCTCAAAATAACTTGCAAAAACTCAGCACGTCATGCTTGTTTTCTTCCACCCCTCACCTGTAGCAGTGTGAACCTCACGAGGCACCAGTTCTGCTCAGAGAGCCAGGCCTTGAGAGCGGTGGAAAAACCAAGAAGAAAATAAGAGAAGCCCACGCGCGTGGAGAAGCAGATGAATGCCAGGAGCCATCAGAGAGTAATGCAGCATGGCACGGTCTCGAACCCTCCGTCAGAGAGACTCAGGAGAGGTGAAGAAAAGCTGTGGTCGCTGGGGCTCCTTCACCGAGAGCAGCCTCACTCTTAGGCGATATCTATGGGATGCCACCTCTCAGGCTCTCCCCTAGTTTCAGCACATTGGCACTCTGGTTTGGCATCTTTAAAAATTGACTCATCTTTCCAGTGAGCAGACAGAGAAACCAACCAGCTACTCTAGATAGTAATTATCCACCTCCCTCTTTATGTTTAGAACAAGAGGTGATGACGTGCACCAGCATTAACATTCAGCTCTGACTTATCTGTTATGGCCTCCACCTCCCTAATTTCCCATGATTCCTAACTACAAAGCAGTAATCATGGGCTCACACCAGCCTCCCAGAGCCAATCTGCTAGAAGTAGCTTAGGTGGCTTTTTCAGTATGCTCTTACTGTGTTGGGTTTTGTCTTTCTGTTGACAAAATAGTCTCTCCTTTCCTTTCTGAAATGTGCATTCATATTGAGAGAGTGTGAGCTTTATCATTTGAGCAGACATTAAAGAGCTTAAGATTTGTATGATGACATAAGTCACCTGTTCCTAGTACACAGGATTAGATGATGAATTGCTAGTCTTCAGAGTCTCAGCTGACTGCTCTGTCAACCTCAGGCCACTGTCCATGCTCACTGGGCTAGTAGGGCTGGCGCCACTGCACAAGCTGGACCCATCACACCTCCAGGCAAAACCGGGCAAAACTGGCCACCGCCAACCAAGAGGCTCTGTTTGCATTTCTGTTTCCTCTAGTTCATTAGAACTAAGACCAATATACATTTTGATGCTTTTGATGAGTCAGGTAGAAACCTGAGTTTAAAAGCCAGTATTTCTGCCTTATTCCAGCTCCCACCCTAGGGAGTGTAGCTCAGTTGACCTGCTTCTTAACCAGATCTACAAAATTCTCTTGACTGAAGATTTGACTTTTATGTAAAGTTTAAAGACCTTGAAAGAATAGACGGACACATCTGGGGACACCGAGGGTCACAATTCCTTGTTGTGAAAGGCAGGGCATCTTTAAAGTTTCACACAGTTATTGATTACCCACCTGGCCTCTGATGGGAATGTGATCCAGCCCAAACCGGTAACAGCTTCATTATTGTTGAAGGTCAGCTTTGATTTCGGTCAGACAGAAAGAAGAAAGGGGGAAAGGAGGGGGCAAGTCCCCCAGGTGATGGCTGACAGGGTGACCTCTCTTTTGGCTGGGCCAGAAGTGAAGAGAGACTCATCCACGAGCCTTCCTGAGTCCCTTAGCACTGGCCAAGTGCTCTCTGTGAAGATTCTGCTCCTGCACTACCCCTTCCCAATCTGTGCCCGTTTCTGCCTGTGTGGATGTGAGCAGTTTCCGGGAGGTGCTGAGGAGGCTCCCAGCTCCCCTGGCCCACGGGCAGCAGAACGCATGGACAGAGGACAGGCTGGCAGCAGATGGGACTCCCACGGGCAGCCTCTGACGCACATCCAGCAACCCACTGCACCGAACGCGGGAGGTGCGGAGATAATGACTATTTCCTGAATAGCGTGCTGTTTAAACAGCCCTGCTGCGGTGTTTGGAGATATTCAGGATGTTTTTGTATCCCAGGTGCTATGGGAGCTGCCTGGCGAAGTTAACACACATCGCAGGCATTAAGAGCAGGTGGTGGCTTGCCAGGTTGCTGGCGGCAGGGGTGACGGTTATTTTTCTCTCTTTCTAGCGTTGACAGAGAAATGCATGCTTCTATACAATCAGTCACTTTCCGTCCTCAAAAATGGAATGTTTGCCCCAGTACCAAAGCGTGAAGATGCTCAAAATCCCTCTCTGAGAAAGAACAAAGCCCTGAATTGCCTACAGCCACTGAGAAATTACCTTCAAATTATCCATTCTTCAACTCAGGCAGGAGTGTGTGTGTGTGTGTGTGTGTGTGTGTGTGTGTGTGTGTCTGTGTCTGTGCACGCATGCGTGGACGTGCACCTACAGCTATTAATGAAAGAATATAGGGAAAAAAATAATATCTGGAATTCAAATTCAACACAAATCTCCTTGCATCTCAGGAGCCACATACCACGTCCTCTCCAGTTCCTGGTGGACTCAGTCCTTTCCCCATCAACTGTTCTCCTGTTTGTGAGCCTTGGCACCCAAGCACACAAACCTCTGTCACCTTCTCGGAAGGTCCTTCTCTAATCCTCCCCTTACGATGTCTGCCCTCTTCCCCTGACTTACCCATTGCCTGCGCTACCCCTGGAATGTTCTTATACATCTACTTATTCATTTCCTGCACTCTGCTCTAAGTTGCCAGAGAGGACATCACAGCCACTAACCCCACTGCAACATAAGGCGCCCAGCCAGCTCTTAGTCAACGCCTGATCCCTCATAGCTTGCGTCCTCTAGTCCCATGAAAGTTCTGTGTTTCTTGGTTAAAATTCCCAAAAGCAATCATCTGATTGGTTCACTGGCTAGAGTTTCAGTATTTGTCTTTGGTCCATTGGGCAGGAAAGGGAAAAAGCCATAGGCTGCACGTTTGAGGTGTTGTGAACAGTGCTGGGTCTCTTGAGAGACCCAGTAATAAGTGAAGCTAAAGCGTGTCTCAGGGGACTCACTGCCTTATCAGTGTTACTTCCTGCTGCACATGTGTATGCTGCTGTACCTGTGTGTACACAGGTGTATGCCACACGGTGATACTCCACTGACACGTAGAACTCACCATCAAGACACCTGGCTCACACCTGCGCTCAAATGTGTTAGGTCCCTGCTCCCACATCCTCCACCACGCTGTCCCTTTCTCTGCGAGAAGGGCTCACTCCCGCCATCAGTCTGTCAAAACTATCACCTAATTTCAGCACTTAGGTTCAAATTCATCTTCTTCCCAGAGTCTGTCATTCTGAAGTCCTCTCTCCAAACTCAGGGGCCACCTTGGTTCATCATCTCCGGGACTTACTCTAGCTTTCTTCCTAGGAGAAAGGTAAAACCAGATAGTAAGACACCACACAAAGCCCCTACAGTAAGGTGACACTAACACATGACACCCATTGTGGGTGCTCAAGGCCACACTGAGTACATTCACCAGAGGGCACAAGCTCCTGATGAAGGCCATCATGAGTGCTGTGGCACCGTCGAGGGACACCCAGAGACACAGCGAGAGGGCAGAGGGTAAGCTTTGGCCATATCTGAGACCACTGGTCTTGGTCTTGGCTCCAAATTCGTATCACTGGGGATATTCTGAAAAATATCCATGTTCTTGGAGGAAATTTGTATGCACTTCATGAAATGAAAGAAGCCATTCTGTGATCCAACTCAGCCATTCTGGGAAAGGCAAGTTATGGATACAGCAAAGGGACCAGCAGTTGACAAGGATTAGGGGAGAAGGAGATAGGTCTATGCACAGGGGGATCAGGGCCGTGCTCTGTATGACACTGAACTGTGGGACCCACACCATAACACATCTGTCCAAATGAACAGAGTATACAACACCAAGAGTACATCCTTCGGGCTTCAGGCATGAACGTGGATGCGCCGTCATTGATGGGAGTGAATTTACCACTCGGGCAGCCCCACGACAAATAACTGTTTGTACTTTGCACTCAATCTAGTTGGGAACTTAAATACAAAGTCTACAAATAAATGTCCATGTCCAGAGCCTACCACAGAGACTGAGACTAAGTTACAGACCTTGAGAGCCACTGAGCTGCCACTATACCAAAATATATCATACAAGAAAGATAAGAGCTTTGGTTCTAGAGGCCTGAGCAGAAATCTAGCCCCACATTCAGCAGGGTCACCTCCTCCTGCAAGCTGGTTAAGATCTTCGGGCTCTGGGCTATGGCAGAGCACTTGCCATGCACAAGACCACGGGCTCAAGCCTCAGCACCACGAAAACAATATGTGAGGTGTCTCTGAGCCTTGCTTCTAAGTACTAACAACCCCAACAGTGGCAGACTCTTAATTACCCAGCACTCTCAGAGGCTGACGGTAAAGCTAGGAAGGGGGCCCATCTGAACAAGTGAGTAGCTCTGTTGGACCTTGTCTCAAAAAGTATTTTTAAATGGTCTCTGAGGGTTCAACCACTTATACTGAAAAAATATATAAATATATATACAAAATAACTCCTACCTCATATGATTCGTGTAAGAAGGAAATGTTCAAAATTCCTTTTACACAATACACCCTTGATGGGGCTGGGGATTTAGCTCAGTGGTTCCGGCGCCTGTCTCGCAAGCGCAAGGACCCGGATTCGATCCCCAGTAACCATATAACAATACTGGGCATGGAGACTCACCCCAGCATCAATCAGTACCACGTACCACAGTGCCAGGCGTGGTGGCTCATGCCTGTCATCCCAGCACTCGGGAGGCAGAGGCAGGAGGATTGCTGTGATGTGAGTTTGAGGCTGAGCTCAGGGCCAGCCTGAACTACAAAGCGAGACCCTGTCTCAAAAAAAAAAAACCCTTGATGAAATGACAAAAATATGAATTTCTCCCATATCCTAGTGCAGAGGAACAAGCAATACTGTTTAAACATGTCAGACCATGTTGGACACACAGCAAAACATGAAAGCTGAATGTAGAGGGTGTCCCTGCCCCTGTGCTGGCCCCTCTGCCCTGCAGACAACAGGGAAGCTACCTCCAGGCAGGTGCACCCATGCCCTTTTGGAAATGAACATCTCAGGGCTCTAATTTTTTTGCCGAGACAACACCCATTAATAAGTAACAGTTGTGTCAGCAACTTCAGACCATGAGGCAGCTATTCTGCTGCCAGGCAGTTGACACAGAAGTCAGTGACCGCTCTTGAATAAGAATGCTGTGTCTACAGAAAGCTACGGGTGGCAAAGACCCTGTGGACGCAACACAGGAATTTAGACCCAGCACACAGCACATTCTTCAGGCCCATTTCTATAGGAGGAAAAGGCCATCAGGCTGCACAAAAGACTAGGAGAAATAACTCCAGTTTTTTATTAGCAAATGAATAACATCCAGTTTTCAAAACCCTTTAAACAAACACTTCTTGGTTCTTTCACTATACTTGACCTTCTTCCACCCCAAACCAGAACTTCAAATGCACTGGTATGAAGCTGAGAACTTACAAAATCCAGCTTCATGTAAGCCAGGTTCGTGCATAAAATAAACATGCTATAACCACCATATGAGAGAAAATAGGGAATTTTAATTAGGAAAATTATTTGACAATTTAATTTAGACTTGCAAATTGTTGATGAGCCTAGGTCCCTACGTTGAAATACAAGATGTGGAGGGGTGGACTCAACAAAGTAAATGAATACAAACTGCTACAAGACAAACTAAAATATAGTTACAGTAACAAAAGTAGATTTTGGACCCCAAATCATGAATTGACCCATTGGTTTTGCTCAGCTTTGAACTCTACTTAGGATTTGTTCACTATCTTTGGTAACAGGGATCAGTGAAGCCCAACTTATGAGTCACACACAGATATGTTTTGTAAATAAAGTTTTATCAGAACAAAGCCACAGTCATCTGTTTACATATCATTTACAGAGGTTTTCATGTTGCATCAGCAGACATGTGGTGGACCACAAAGTTGAAAATTTTTCTATCTGGCCCTTTACAAAATATTTGCCAATCTCTACTCTATAGATATAGAGTATAATATCATTTCCCCACCATAAATACTTTGTCTAAACCCAACAGTTTGAGTAAAAATACATTAAAATGTTTGAAAATTTGATTTCTATAGAGTACATGGAACAGCAATGGTGTATTTATTATGTGTTACACATCACTTGGGAAAAAATACTAAAAGTACCTTATACTACTAAATATCTATTTTTATATAGATAAGAATTACGCTACTCGTAAAGACTTCATTTCAGTCTTTATTAGTAATTACTAAGTAGCTATTTTTACTTCACAGAAAAACTTGGAAAAGAAATAGAATTTCCTATTATTTCTGTTTTAGTTTTTCCACAGATTAAATATAAAAGGAAATGGAACTGGTGTGTTTGATCCAGCTCAGCACTTTCTAACAGAGATGAAATAGTGTCAATTACACACACTGCAGTTGTTTCAAAGCAAACTGAAACATAAACTATACTCAATTTAATTAAAGCATAAAAATGAAACGAGGTATCAATAGTAAAAGGGAACAGCAGTATCGGTATGGTAAACTTATTTATGCATCTCAATTTACTGCATCCAAAATTGTGTGGGTTTTAAGCGGCCATTATGGGAATCCGGTTAAAACTGAGCAACAAAGGAGGGGAAAAAACAATTCAAATAAGTGACATTTTTCTTTTTGCATTTAACCATCTTATAAAGAAGGGGTTATTAAATTTTTAAGCCAGTTTTTAATCAAAGTTTAGTGGTACAATATTTAATTGAAAACAACAGCAGATGTTCTTTATCAAACTATCTTTCTTAACGGTTCAATCAAGGTCTGAGGATTTATTTAATGAAATAATTGTTGGTCTGTGGAGACAGCAGCATTTTTTTATGCACTTAGAACAGTGAGACACAGGTTTGGAACCGGCTGGGGTTTTGCCGGCTGCTTCCTTTGGCTCCTGTCTCTCCTCCTGTGGTCCAAGCAAAGACGAGTGTTCCTAAAGCCAGACAGGCTTTGTCCTCAGCTAGACCTGGGTAGAAAAAGACAAGCCACAGAAAGCTGACCAGCGGGAGACAGAAATCACTCATTCCATCACTCATTCCTGCAGGCCTGCGTTCGTATGCGGAGCTAGCCCAGTGCTGAAGCAATTTGAAAGCGAGTCTGCATCTTGGGAGCTCAATCTGAGGGTCAGAGACCTGGCAGTAGGCAAAGGTGAAAAACACTCGGTCGGAGATGCCAGGCCTGAGGCCCAGCAGGAAGCGATGTCCCCACTGGGGCCTGAAGGGTGATCACGGAGCTCCGGGGCCCACAAGAGAGTGCCTCCGCCTCCAGGGGGCCATGAATAGCTTGTGAACAGACCCTAAGAGAACAGGACAGCCAGGTTCCCAGTGAGTCTAGTCACCAGAGTTTAACTTTCCTCCTATCCCACATGCCCCAAGGGAAGGGGGTTGGCGAGGCCGAGCACCGCCAAGAGGGCAAATGGATTGGGGAAAGCTGGAAGTTGGGATTTATGGACTCTCTGGAAGGAAAGACTAGAGGGTAAGAAGAAAGTAAGGCACGAGGAAGATCCAACCACAGAGTTGGAAGCGTGCAGCCTGGCTCAGGGTCACAGTCACGTAGGTGGAGGGCAGGACAAGATCCAAGGAACGCAGCGCCAAGGAGCTGGGCTTCCTGCAGACAGCCGTCTACGAACGTGGGAGTGGCGTCAGACAGGATCCTGGGTTTGGCTGGGCCTCAGAAGCCAGGCGATTTCAGAAGGGAAACGGGCAAAGGAGGCCTGTTCCTGTTGTAAAGAAAACAGTCTTGGGATGAGGAAAATGCTCAGTCCCTCCGGGGAATTCCAGATAGGTTGTTGCCAGTTGCTAAGTAAAATCAGTCTTATGTGAAGTGGGGCTCTCTCGTTGGCTTGGTCTTAGCAGACCGTTCCGTTCCTTGGGCAGATGCCCTGGACCTAAGTGTTTTTCCCTGTGGCTCCCAACTCCACGCTAGTGGAGTGTGCTAGAAATGAATCCATTTTGCATAACTGTCACAGCATAAACCCTCGACTGGCCAGACCCGCCACAAGGGGTTCAATTTAAGAATTTCATGCACTTCATTCTACCGGCCTGAGAGGCAGAGGTTTGCCTAGGATCAGCGCCACTGTCCCCACACAGGCTTCCTGATGCTGCGCTGATGACCTCCAGACACCTCTCCTGGGTCTCTGGCCTCCCTGGGACTGTCAGGCCTCCCGCAGGCCCCTGGCCATTCACCCACTGCCCCTGCCCCCCAGAAACCCAACACTACAGATAGCACAGGTCTCGAGATCTTTCTCTTCTGGGCAGGTCTTCTCACCCAGCCTTTGCTGCAACCACTCGCTTGAAGGCCTTGACCAACAGTCAAGCCAGCTGCCACCTGCGAGGATGATCAGTGGGCTTTTGGCACTCAGTGCCAAGGAAAATGACACAGCAGTGTCACCTCTGAACTGTGAGAAAGACACACAAACAGGAATAATTTATTCTCTCACATGACTTGAAAGAATGCCACTCAAGAATCCACAAAAAGAGGGACTTGAAAATCACTCCCTGTCTTCAAGCGGATCAATACCTCGGTTTAAAAGCAAGTACTTTAGGAAGGTGATGGCGGCTTATACCTACAGCTCCAGCTTCCGGGGAGGCTGAGGCAGGAAGATCACAAGTTTGAGGCCAACCAGGTATACATAGTGAGAACTTGTGTCAAAATAAAATTTAAAAAGAAAAAAGAAAGGACTGGGAATGTAGCTCAGTCATAGAGGACTTGACAGGCAGGTCAAGACCCTTGGTTGAATCCCCATGCCAGGCATACACATGCCCGCGCACACACATACACACACACACACACACACACACACACACACACACACACACACATACACAGTAGTCTCTAGGAAGCATTATTGCTCTGACAAAGGGCTCCTAAAGAAGGCAGCATGGCATTAAGGAAACTGAGTCTGAAATTTGACAATGTCAAAACTGTCAGAAGCAAAACAGAACTACCTGTGTCAAGCCCAAAACAAACACAAAATAAAGGAAGCTGGAGGTTGTACAGGAGACCTTGTTCCATTGCCTGATAACAGGAGCGAACACAAAAGACTCTGCCAGACTCCCAACCTTGCCCAAAGCCCACTGCAAACTTACACAAAAAACAACAAATACTTCCGCAAGGACATCCGCTCTATCGCTGTCTGTTTAATCCAGGACTCGCACCACTCTGATGGCCTCTGTACCCAGATTGTTATTCAAACTATTTTATGTTGTTGTGCTCATTCTGCCTGTGAAAACTTCCCCTTGTGTCAACCTCCTGAACCGCTTCTGTTTATCACAACACCTGTATAACCCACTGCAATTCCCAAGCGAATGCCATTATGCTCTGGAGAGCCTCTCTGTGATGTAGAGTGACAATCTCGACAGTGTAACAATGCTCAAATCAGCTTGTTATTCACTTCGGTGGCCAGCACGCCACCCAAATAGGTTTGCTGCAGCACAGGTAAAACATCTGTGCCATTCACACAGCAAGGGAAGGCAGTGAATCTTCAGCAGCAGTGGAGGGAATGCCATTTGCCAACACCTGGACAAGCTTACAAACCCACCTCAGAGCCATGAAAGGTGCGTCATACTCATCTTACCTCCCAGCCGATCTGAGCTCAGAGGACGGACAACGACCCTTCCAGAAGAAACGCTCTCAGACACCTCCCAAAGCACGCAGAACTCCTCTTCCAGGAGCATTTCACTTGCAGTTGCCTTTGGAGGCTTCATCATTGCTTTCTATTTTTCTACTTTGTTGAAGTAAATAACAGAACTAGGCAACAGGGAGATTAATACAGGGTACTGCGTCATTTACCACCAGAAGGTCAAATCCTTTCCCCATTACACGGGAAGGGTGAAGCCTAGTTATAGGCTAACCCATGACATTCTTGTCTACTTGTCACAAAAAGAATGCTCTCTGGGCCAGGAATTTAGCTCAGTGGTTCTGTGTCTGCCTGCCAAGCACAAGGTCCTGAGTTCAATCCCAGGTACCATATACCACCTTGCCAAGTATGGTGGCTCATGCCTGTAATCCCAGCACTTGGGAGACAGTGGCAGGAGGACTGCTGTGAGTTTAAGGCTGAGTTCAGGACCAGCCTGAACTACAAAGCGAGACCCTGTCTCAAAAAAAAGAAAAAGAAATGCTCTCCAATTCATTGGACAGGGGCTGTGAATATAAAATTCTATGTTAATTCAAAGTTGAAATGTAAAGTAAAGAAGTTTAAGTAAGTAAGTACAGAGTTTAGAATTGTATCCTCCGCATGTGACATACACAGTATGGTGAAGGACATAGTTGAAAATGGACATTTTTTTCCCTGTGTGGACGTGGAAGGCGGCTGTTACACACCAACTTTGTGAAATCTTGTCACAAAATGAGCAGAATCCAAAGCAAACACAGGCACACACATGCACATGCACACGTGCGCACGCACACACACAACCTGGATGACGTCGAGGAGTTCTTCAGGTATCTCTGAGCCCCCCATGGTGTAGGTTCAGGGCTTGAAGCTCCAGCTTCTACCTCAAGTTCAAGGCCAGACCTTGTCTCCAAAACAAGCTAAGCTCCACTTAGCTTTGCATGACCTCTAGACAGCCCTTCAAGCTCTCTGATATTGAATTTTATAGGCTATTAGTGCTTTTTCAATTATGTCATTAGCTATTTCCCTGTATGGTGGTGGCTGTTTTAAGAGCACAGATACAGAATACTGATAGGAAATCAGTTTCTCTCCATCTGTCCTTTCTCACGCAGTGAGATTTTATCATTGAGGGACTTTACAAACAAGGACGGGACACATAAGAATGGCTAATTCTGTGTCAGGTGGCACATGGTGTCTCCAGACAGAGTGAAGGAGGTGTCCTGATCTACAGCAGTCCCAAAAGGGCAGGCTCGATTTGTAAAGTCCAAAAGTCAAGCGTTTGTCATCTCTCCTTACACAAGCTGGCTTAGCAGTAGCTTTGCCCCAGACCCTCCCGCTGGTCACTGTCTGTGAGGGCAGGTCCTGAAGCTGGGAACTGAACCCAGGACATTGAGCTACATTGCCAGCCATTTTTATGTTTATGTTTATTTGTACCTTGGCTTTGTGACAGAGTCTCACTAAGTCACTAAGTTTCCCAGGCGGGGCTCAAACTTGTGATCCTCCTGCCTCAGTCTCCCAGAGTGCTGGGGTTACAGGCTACAGGTCTGTATTCATTGCTACCTCAGACCTGAGAATTCTTAAAGCTCTCTCTCCCACCCATTCCCTCTTATTTACGGGACCTAATGTCCCCACCATCTGGGACAATCTCAGTCTCAATTATCAGTCCCTGGTCCTTACAACCAGTGTACCCTTTTGCTCACATATACATCCAGGCACAGATAGCAGGCTTCACCCTGCATAAGGCCCCTGCCCAGGCCTGAGTGCGGCTGCGTGTAACTCTGTCCAGCTCTGGCCACATACCTGCTCAGCTGGGCACACCCCAGGAGGAAGACCTGCCTCTGCGCTCAGTACCAGCAGAAGTGCCCCTTTCTCAGCCGTCAGCACACAGCACACACTTGTGTGAGCCGCACAGAGGGACCCACCTTCACTCGGCAGCACGCCCTCTCTGTAACGATCTTCCTGCATCAAAGCCCTGACCTGGCCTTTCTCCCCATCCCACGGCAGCATGCTGTCATCTGTGGTGTGATCAAAAACCCAGGGGAATGTAAAAATTCTATTCAAATTTATTATTAATTCTCACCACTGTCTGAAGTAGTTCTACGAGTTCTCTTTCGCTAGTGTCTTTGGTTGTGCTGTGGTAGCTGCTTCCGTGTCCTAAATCGATTTAAAACATCTACCTTCGTGGTCATGTTGACTTCAAGTAGAGACACAAATGAGAACTTCCAGAACTGCTTCAAAAAGCAGCAAGAATATGGGATAAGTGTGTTCAGAGCCTGGGGCAGGAGGGGAGGGATTTGAGAAAATTCATGGCAACGTGTCTTTTACTGTAATCATCTTTAAAGTTTAAACATTCACCATCTATTCTGGCCACACTTGGTAAACTCCAGTCCAAAGCCTTGGTGTACAGGGCCTCAGGCAGCTGGCATCTGCCCCCTCTCCACAGTCACTGGCCCCACTGCTGCACACCGTGCTCGGCTGGGCTGGTTCACAGAAGTGTCAAAGTGACAGTCACCAGCGTAGCCCCTTCCCTGCCCTATTCATCTGCACTGAGATCAGCCACACTCCAGCCCTGTCCGGTAACCTCCCACCTGCTGGTGATGGAGAGAGGGGAGGGGACAGTAACAATGCCAGGCAACCACTGCAACAGGCTATTGAGCAGAATGACTTTTTCCTTTCCTGAAAATGGCACTAGCAACCACGATCAAAAACTATGTATGCTTGTGCTCCCCATGTTATTAAAACAAACAAAACGCCACCAGGAATTGGGCAGGAATTCATGCTAAATAGTTCTGTCAGCTTCACACACTTCTCGTCATACAATTCACTATAAAAGCAGGTTGGGGTGAACACACTTCTCCCCACCATCCTATGCCTGCTTCTCCGACTCCAACCAGCTCCCACAGCCAAGAGAGAAGGGAAGAGCTGAGCATATGTGACGCTGGCCACAAAGGACCCAAGGTTCCGAGCCACCGGGCAGCTGCTGAGGATGAGGCTTACATCTGCCCAAGGCTGGCCAGGCCAGAAGGAAGCCACCGTGGCCACTGCACGACACCATGGCTTTCCCATGGAGGCCAAGGATTTTGCTGCCTGACAAGCCCTGGAAATGCTTCACCAAAAAGCTGCTCAACTGATACAAGTATGATAGCTAGGTAGGTAGAAATAATACAGATGGTGAGACAGGGCCTGGCCCTCTAGGGAATCAGGCAGAGGAGAACACATCACAACTGTGGCCTCAGGCATGCCTGCCGGAGACCAGACCTCAAGATAAAGATGAAAGAACCAGGGCCAGGGCCTCTCCGGGGATAAGACAACTGGTATTGCCTGGTCCAAAAAGTCTAGATCGACATGAGTCACCCTGGTGGATGCTAAGGATCTCCTGATCCATCCCTTCCTGAGAAGGTCTTTGATCTTTCTATATATACTTGCTACATAACCTGCCTCCCTATTGGACCAATGTTATCTAAGCAGCTATACTTGTAGTCTTATTGGTTAATCATAGTTTTGACCAAGGTTTACCCACCTTCAGGCAGCGGGCTCATTGGTAATCCACTTTTAGGTCTCCTCATGTGTCTCAGAATCTATCTCTCAGTAAAATTTTCCTACTCTTAACTTCCGTTGTTCCTTAGAATTCATTCTTTGAGTCTAGGAAACACAGGCAAACTCGATATATCTGACGTCTAGCAGGCTGGGAGTTACATTAATTCCCCTACATCACAAGGGCCACCATCAGGGAGAACTATTGGCTAAGGTGGAGGAATCGTGAACTGAACCAGGCCAGAAACGAAACCACAGGGCAAATCGCTGTTGAGTCATTGTCCTAGAGCCATTCCATGTAATTTTGGGTTTAAAAAATCATTTCAAATTAAATCATGCTTAGGGCTGTGTAGGCCTAATATCTCCTTGCCCGTAAGCCAGTTATGGCATGGAGAAACATAACTCCGTATAGCTCAGTCACAAATTGCGGCCTCAATGGCCCTGCAATGCTGTGATACTCCAGGGTAAGTGTACATCAGCTGAAGACGTCCTGGTTCCCTGAGAACTCAGTAGTAATTTAAAAAAAAAAAGAAAGAAAGAAAGAAAGATTTCACTTGAGGGAAGGACAGACTCCTTATTAGTCTGCAATCTCGTCCTACCTACTGTTGTAAGAATGCACTGCCCATTTCACTGTCCTCATCGACCTAAGATCTTCATCAACATGGGATCATTGTGCCCTCTGAGTCACCCAATACTCCCTCCAATTATTGTGTGCACCCAATAAGTGCTGGACAGCTCAGAGTCTTGGTCTTTCCCCACCGTAGCACTGACCTCTCAGCCCCCATGTACTCTGAAATTGTCTCTTTGTCTGTCTGTCTGCCTGTCTGCCTGTCTATCTCCCTCTCTCTCACTACTTTCTCTTCTTTCCCTGAATCATCACACCTCTTCCTAAGTGCAAGTCCTCCAGCCTGATGAGCCTGTCTGAGGCCCAGGGCATCCCCTCCATAACGGGAAAGCTGTTCCCGCTCCCTGAGCCAGCCGCCAGGGCTCCTGGAAGGACTAACGGTTCTACAGGCTTGCGCCCTTGCTGAGGGCTTGCAACAGGATCATTCCTGTGATCCAGGCAGGGCTGGTGGATTCTTTTGTAATCCCAGCTACAGGGAGGCTGAGTCAGGAACATCATAAGCCTGAGGATACCCCGGACAATTTATGGAGAACTTGTAGCAGCTCGGTGGTAGAATGCTTGCTTCCAAAACCTGTCCTTTCAGCCTGGTTGCCCGATCACTCTGGACTTGTGACCAGCTGGGCCCCAAATCCACATTTTACCTCCTTAACGGCCTATCCCTAAAAGACCTTCCAAATTACGAAGGATTAGTTCTCAGGCGTCCCTGAGCACTGATTTTCTTCCGTTACCAAAGACTGAACCCATGTCCTTCATCCCCAGCCCAGAGGTACACCTCCAACCCTTTTTTGAGACAGTCTCACTAAATCGCTAAGCACTGCAGGCTGGGCTCGAATCTTCCATCCTCCTGCCCCAGCCTGCTGGGGTGACGGGCGGCTCCATCGCGTGCAGCCACGTTGGGGAACGTGATCGTCAAAACTTCGTGGTTGTTTAAAAGCCTAAATGTCTGGATGTGGACAGCAGGAAGGACCTGTGGCTGGGAAGCGGCTGTTTCCGCGGCCTGGGGCCGCCCCGGGGAGGGGCTCGGGGCCGGGCGGGGCCGGGCGGGGGAGGGCGGAGCGCGGGTTAAAGGCGCGCGCGGTCCGCCCCGCTCACTCCCGCCCGCAGCCGCCGTCCAGCCATGGAGCCGCCCCCGCCGCGCGCCCTGCTGCTCAGCGCCGCCGCGCTGCTGCTCCTGCTCGTGCCCCTCTCCTCTTCCTCCTCTTCCGACGCCTGCGGCCCCTGCGAGCCGGCCGCCTGCCCGCCGCTGCCCCCGCGAGGCTGCCCGCTGGGCGAGACCCGCGACGCGTGCGGCTGCTGCCCCGAGTGCGCGCGCGGCGAGGGCGAGCCGTGCGGGGGCGCGGGCGCCGGCAGGGGGCACTGCGCGCAGGGCATGGAGTGCGTGAAGAGCCGCAAGAGGCGGAAGGGCAAAGCGGGGGCAGCGGCCGGCGGCGCGGGCGCGGCCGTGGCCGTGAGCGGCGTGTGCGTGTGCAAGAGCCGCTACCCGGTGTGCGGCAGCGACGGCACCACCTACCCCAGCGGGTGCCAGCTGCGCGCCGCCAGCCTGCGGGCCGAGAGCCGCGGGGAGAAGCCCGTCACGCAGGTCAGCAAGGGCACCTGCGAGCAAGGTGGGCACTGCGGGCGCGGCGGGGCTGTGCTTAGGGTGTGGGGCGCGATGGGAAGGGAGGCTGGGAGACCTTGGCACCTCGGGCCGGCGCCCACCATTGGGAGCCCGGACCTGTCAGCCTGGTTTTGGGGTATGACTCCCGTAGGCAAGGGGTGAGGAGTTTGTAGTGCACAGCAAGGACCGTGTGAAGATTTTGTCCTTCCCTTA
Source organism: Petromus typicus (assembly GCA_004026965.1). Taxonomy (NCBI): domain Eukaryota; kingdom Metazoa; phylum Chordata; class Mammalia; order Rodentia; family Petromuridae; genus Petromus; species Petromus typicus. The sequence goes on along the minus strand of PVIR01013973.1, from coordinate 22,017 downwards.
ACAGGCCAGATTGGAACACTTTCATAAAACTGGATTTCCTATTTTTAATGCTCACTTTTAATGAAAATTATCAACTACCAATCAGTAATCTAGTGAAGCTAATTGCTTATGGGCCAAAATAAGATACTAAGTCTTGGAAGACTGTTTTGGGGATGTACTTTGTGATGAGGCAAGTAACATTTTGGTTTTTTCTCTTTTTCCTTTTTGGGGAGAGCATAATTTGTCCCCAGGATGCACTGTTCAGCAGAAAGACCTTTGAGATGATATTTGGTGGTTGATTTTATTCCATACAAGTCCAAGCTTGTTATAAATGAAATAGGAAAAAATAGTCTGGACTTGCAAAAAGAAAAAATTTTTAAGTCTAGCTCCTGAAATAACATTTTCCATTGCCCGTAGTTTGAAGGGAAAGTTAGAATCCCAGGGCTGGCAGCTCCTCCCTTGCCCCAGCCAAGGTGGAAGGGAGGGGTGGGGAGGGCACGCTGCTGAGGCACAGAGCTGTAACTTTTAACAGTTCAAACTTTCTCCCACATTTCCTAGTAGCAGTGGTTTCACTGAAGCTCTTCCCAGAAGTGCATATGCTATTGGGTTGGATGCCATTCATTTCAAAGTTCACCGTGGAGTAACTTAGCTATTTATAGCATCTTTCTCTTTAACTTAGAAAATCAGCCCCCAATAATCTATATTCATGGTTCCAACAGAAAAGGCGTCCACTCCTTAGGTCTCAGTTGTCATTACATCACCAAAAAAGAAATGTGCGTTGTTTAAGAATTCATTGCAAATACTGGGGGTTTCTGATAAACATTCCAGGGGACATTTGCCTGTCGGAGTCCTTTACATTGGCTAGTAGTGGTCGTACCAGAGTGGTTATATTGGTGATTGTTCAAAATGGACCAGTATCCATCCTTCCCACCTCTTTAGATTGTAAATAACCCCTTTAGAGTGTGAAACTGGATTTTTACATGTTAGGAAAAAATGAAATAAAACTGAAGAGTTTGATATAAATTGGCATTTTTTTTCCCCAACTGAGAGGTGTGGCCTCGAGGCCTGAGAGGAACTCTACATCCACGCAGAGAGAGCGAAGAGCCTGAGTTCCTCCCACCAGAGATGAAGCCAGGAAAATCCCGTCTCCCACCGAACTTCTCCTGACGCTTCAATGTGTTTTGCAATTGTAGAAACAAGCAGGGCAGAGTACCGTTTCCATCAGGATTATTTAGTACTGAAGCTTTGGGAAATATATTTTCCAGTGTCTTTAATCATTTTTGTTCTCAAAAGAAACTTGAATTATGCTTGGGTATAACTTGAATATTGAGGGGGAGGAGGCCTCGTAGGCCTTGACCTTGAGGGGATGTTGCCCAGTCCACATTCTATACATTTAACATAGGCAGTGTGATTTTTAAAAAGAACAGGAAACATGTATTTCTCAGTTTATTACACTCAAAGACATTGCCATTAATCCCTCTCAGGATTCTCTCCCCGCGTCAGACACGTTTGTCCCCGTCTTCTTGCTCTCTGTAGCAGTCCCAGCAATCCTCTTTCACGTCTTTAGTTGTGCTGCTGTGGCTGCCTTGATCAGTGTCCTGAATTCCTTCAAAACGTTTACCTGTCGTGGTCATTTTGACTTTGGGAAGAGTCAGAAGCCACGCGGTGCCAGATCTGGTGAATGGGTGGTGTTTTCCGAGCTGTTTTTCACTGTATGTTTTATTGCCCTTTATGAAGACACAACAGAGGGCTTCGAGAATTGCTTCAGAAATGGCAAAAAGGATGAGAGAATACAGTAGAAGTGGGGGAGTGTGTTGAGGAGAGCTAAGAACAGTGTATCTCTTGCTGTGTTATGTGTTTGTTTAAACACACACCGGTTGTTGATCAGTGCTGGTCTATTTGCTGAGGGGTTAGCTGCTGTCAGCGCTGAGCAGGTGCTCTGGAGCAGGAATGCAGGAAACTCATCCCGGGATGCAGCTTGGTGGGGGCACTTGCGCTCTAGCAGGAGTTCCAGCCCCAGCACCACAAATAGCTAAGTAACAAATAAGTAACTAAATGAGGAAGTGGACAGATAAGTTACAAAGTCCCAGAGCACCTTCCCTGGCTTCCCATGCTGGTCACTACTTCTTCCCCCAGAGGGTCACTTACTTACCTGCTGGACAGGACCTTGTGCTGCCTTTCTCTGTACTCTACAAAGGCAATGGCTCTGCTTAACACACCCTTTGAGAGAAAACGAGCTCTGGTCTTGGAGCCGCCACAGTGAGTTTGGTGCCATGAGATCTTACCTAGTGCAGTTGTGAGTCTTGATTGAAGAGGGGAGCTGCTAATCTGGTTTGATAAAAAGTCGATGTAGAGAAGCTGACACAGTGAAATCTCACTGCTAGGAGGCAGTGTGGTGCGCCCTAACGCAGACCCCCGGCTGTATCTTTCACCCATGATCCTCTACATCCCTGTCCCTTGACAACCTACTTTAGATGCTCGATTCCCCTGGGCACATTACTTCTCTCTCAGAACTGACTTCATTATGGAACCAAAATATCATTCTCCAGGATCTTCCTTGGTATGTTTAGGACCAAATTCTTGCTACTTTCTGGGGCACAGGAAAATCATACCAGGGTAACTCCCGTCTTTTTCCCTCTCTTCTATCCAACCTCTTTGAAGGCCCAGCCTCAGTACCCATCTATACATCCTACCTCTTCCTCCCCCCAGGCCTTTGCAGATGCTGTGCTTCTACCTAGAATGCCTCCCTGCCTGCTGCCTGTCTCCTCTTTGAACTGTTATCTGGCCTTTAGGATCTTGGCCCTGGGCTGGGGATTTAGCTCAGGGGTTCAGCGCCTGCCTTTCAAGCATAAGGGCCCAGGTTTGATCCCCTGTAACTACATGCAACAGTGCCAGGTGTGGTGGCTCACGCCTGTAATCCCAGCACTCGGGAGGCAGAGGCAGGAGGATTGCTGTGAGTTCAAGGCTGAGCTCAGGGCCAGCCTGAACTACAAACTGAGACCTTGTCTCAAAAAAGAAAAAAAAAAAAGATCTTGGCCTTGTCCCTGGGCAGCACCCTGACTCCTCCCACCTGCTCCCTCCTCGTAGCCTTTCTCTCCTACATTGCTCGTTGTTGCAGCAAATACTCAGTGCACTTCAGCAGACTGCAAGTCTGAGCTCAGGAGCCCGACGGGGGGAACGAGCCTTCCTGCTGCACCTTGCTAACTGTAACATGCTGTAACCTCTACCTGTAGCTCACTCGTAAAATGGGAGTTATAACCACACCTAGTTCGCAGGTTGTCATAAAGATTAAATGTAAGAAAATGACACAAGAAGGACTTGAATATTAATTGTTGTCATTATTCACCTAAAACGTAAGCTTCCTGAGGTAGGAGAGTTATTCTCCTGCATCCTAGGGACCCAGAGCATGGAATAGTGCTTTGAACCCACATCGCCGAGTGAGTGAGGGGTTATGTGAGCTGGCCAGTGCTTTTCTAGCCCGGGTAGGCAGCCTGGACTAAAGTAGACAAGGGCCCTCTCCTGTGGAGTTCAGTGTAAGCTTCTGACAGAAACAAATTAACAAGTATTGGCACACACTGTGTGTACTGTTAAGAATGTAATCAGGGAGCAGGAATAGATGCTAGAGGTGAATGGATGGGTACTATTAGATGAGGGGGGCAGAGCCGTGCCAGGGACCCAGCAAGGCCAGGCCCTGCACAGAGAACAAGCTCTGCTGCTGTAAACCTTCCCCGCTGCCTCCGAGGGCTCTTCCGGCGACTGTGAGCATCACAGAAGGATCATCTTGGAATTCTTAATGAACACCATGGCTGGTAGTAGTTGCACTCTCCAAATATTTGTTGGTCAAACAAAGGAATCCTCGTAAGAAAGTGCCTTACTGTTTGCAGATGTGGACCGTGGGCCATCCTGCCTCTCTGCTCTTCTCCTCTCACGTCTTCACCCCTCCTGTCTTCTCCCCTCCTGAGGTCTAGGAATTGCAGAAAATGCATCTGACCCTGAGTCCTCTTCCATCCCCGGCTGTCCCAGTCTCTGACATTAGATGCTTACTTCCCACCCAAGCCCCAGCCTTTCCACCTTCCATGCTGCCTGGCATTAGGTTCAGAAGCTGTGTTGCAAAAGGAGAAAGCATCAGTAAGGATTCTGATCATCAGAAAATTATGTTTATCTTACCAATTTTAAGCATTCATTTCTTTTCTTTCCTTTTTTTAACAGATAGGGTCTCACTTTGTAGTTCAGGCTAGTCCGGAACTCAGCCTCAAACTCACAGCAGTCTTCCTGCCTCTGCCTCCTGAGTGCTGGGATTACAGGCGCGAGCCACCATGCCTGGCACTGTGGTATGTGGTTACCAGAGATCAAACTCAAGACCTTGTGTTTGCAAGGCAGGCACTAGAACCACTGAGCTAAATCCCTGGCCCAGCATTCCTTTTTTGAGAAGCTCATGTGTGGTGCATTTTAAAGATTGACAGTATATCATTTAGATGCCTGTATTCTATTATGATCCCTCATTGAGTCTCAGAACGCCATTGAAAGTTGAAACAGAAGGTTTTCAAAAGAGAATGTCAGTGTTAATGATCTAGTTCATATTGAAGTAGGACAAGACAGCCTAGTGCTTTCTTAAGCTAAGTCGATTGTACCATAAAAATAGGCGTGAAACCCTAAGGAGGGGACCCAGGCTTGTGGGGGAAGCACGAGATCAGTGAAGTGAGACCTCAGCCATGCGCAGTGTTCGGTCCTGCCTGAGGCGCTCGACCTGGCACAGGGGGTAGAGTTCAGACAGTTGCAAGTAGATGGGAGTCAGACCTATTAAACAACATTCAGCCTTTCAAAAGAAGGATAGTGCCATTTATGACAATATGCATGAATCTAGAGGACCGTATATTAAATCAGATAACTCAGGCACGGAAATACAACATGACCTCATTCGAACATAGAATTGAAAAAGTCAGACTCATAGGAACAAGGGGCAAAATGTGGTTGCCAGTGGCTTGGGAAGGATGAATCTGTGCCGTTAGAAACCCACTGGCCTCCCTTGGCAGCATAGGCTGCACCAGGGCAGAATGCAGCCACACTCTGTCCAGGAGCTGCTGCTGTTGTCCCAGCACGAGAGGCCTGGGTTGTTTCTTTCTCCAACCTTTGAGTTTCTCAGCTCCTCTGAGCACTGGTACATCTGGGCACAGCCACATCCGGGCACTGCCACATCCGGGCACTGCCACATCCGGGCACTGCCACATCCGAGTTCCAGCTCACCATGGCGGGTGGTGGGAATGGAAGTGAGAGGACTTTCCTAAGACTACACTGACTGAATACTTGCTTCCTGAGTGGCTGCTTTCAGACTGGTGCTGTCTCCAGGTTATGCAAAGTACTGGCCTACCTCAGCTCCCACCATCTGTCTTATTTACCCATCTGAAAGAAAAACTTCACACCCTGAGGGGCTGTCTTGCCCCACAGCAAAGCTTTTAAGACCCCTCTGCCCTCACCTGCCTATTGAGCATAGAAAGTTCCAGAATGATGAGTGACACACTGGATCTTAACCAGTTTACTCAGTTTTAATCACTACATTCTAAGAAAGATATGAGCAACGGAAGAAGCTTTCGAAAATAGGCACCCTTGAAGAAGTTTTAAGGCTTAAGATCCTTTCTGAAGAAGACAAGTCAGTGTTTCTGCGTAGTTTAGGAATTGGTTATTAAATGGAAAATGCCTGACTATGCTACAAATCTTCAAGGAGATAGACTTTAACAGCCTGGAATTAAACAGCCAGAAGTCATATTTGGATTACATGCCAGGAAGAATTTTCCAGTAAAACTCTACGCCAGGATCACGTGGGAATCGGAAGAACGGCACTGTAATCCCTGAGCAAGGCAGCAGTGAGGAGGACTTGATAACTTTTCAGTCTTCACACTGTATGGCTCTCCAATGGAATGATGAAACTGAGCAGACATTTACAGACATCCTTAAACATGACTTCCATGCTGTCCCTCAAGCTTGCCCTTGGGGTCCATAGTAGACCTGCCTTGCAGAAGAAACAGCCTTATAAGGCGAGCTTTTGGATGGCCCAAGACAAGGCATTCTTGGGGAGAGTCCAAGGCCAGAGGCCCTCCCTTGTGCTAAATCTTTCTCCAGTGGATAAGATCGTGCATTTCCTCTCCCTCCAGCTGCCCCTGCAGGATCTTACCTCATCTGTGCTTTCACTGTAGGACAAACAACATCCGGTTCTTGGCAACAGCTAACAGGGGACCCCTGCGTGATTGATTGTCTGCTGTTAACTAGGGGTACACAAGGAAACTTCTGGTAACTGTGGAGTGGTACAGTCAGAAAACTTGGAAAGGGAAAGAGAATGAGGCATATGTAATGAAAGAGCCTGCTTCTTTTCAGCAGTTTTAAAGGTTTCCCAGGGGATCCTTTCCTCCTTATGACTGGGGAGCTAGAAGTGTCCCCAGGAATCTTCCCTAAGCCAGTTCTACCGGGATTTTCCAGGTCAGTGAAGGTTACTCCCTGTCCCTAGCTGTCCACTAAAGAAATACGCTGTGTCAAGAGGAAAAAGCCAGAGATGCGGATGGGGGGAAAACACTTTCTTAAAACTGATGTGCTAACAAGCTGAGATCTTGCTTCACCACACGTCACACTAATGGCAAATCGATGTGGCCCCTTTGAAAAAGCAAAAGTATTGAAGGCATTCAACGTTCTGCAAAGGAAAGCTGGGTGAAGGGAGTCAGGACGAGCTGGAGCTGTCAGTCCACGCCCTCCATGACCTGCCTCGCAGAAGGTCACTGGGGAGAGGACAGCAGGGAACTCAGGGAGCACTGCTGTCCCCAAAGCAGGCTGCAGGTAACAGAAGGTTTTTGCAGCTGAAAAAGAAAAAAGTTCAGACCAGGTAAAACAAGACCTGCTGACTGAATTCTGACAAAGCGCCATTTGTGTGGTATGTAGTTAACTACAGATAAGTAAGTGTGAGATTGAGAACCGGCGAGTGGGTTCAAGGAGCAGTGGACCACTGGGAAGAACACCTCTCCCAACTCCAGAATCTATACTGAATGCCTGAAGGTACAGCTTAGCCTCTCCGTGTCAGAGGACTTTTGCAAAGGTCAAATTGTGTAATGTAATGGGGATGAAACCACCCCAGGAAGCTGGATGTGGTGCATACCTGTAATCCCCAAACTCTGGGAAGCTGAGGCAGAAGGATCACAGATTCAAACCCAGCCTTGACAGTTTAATAGCTTAACAAGACTTCATCTCAAACAATAAAAAAAAAGGGGCTCGGGATTTAGCTTAATGGTTTCGGCACCTGCCTCACAAGCACAAGGTCCCGAGTTTGATCCCTGGAACAACAACAAAAAAAATGTAAATGAAAGAACTATAAGAAAGGATTAGGGAGTGTTGCTTTTTTCAGAGATCCTGTGTTGTATCCCAAGTGCCACAGAGAGGGAGGAAAGGAAGGAGGAAGAAAGGGAGGGAGAGAAAAACTATACGAATTATGCTTCAGAAGTAACTGTAGAGTGTGACTATCCGGAGACCATAACTCCCCAGGTTAGTGACCGCACCCAGTTCAGAGGCATTGCGTTCAATCCGTGGAACACAATAAATAAATAAATCAGTAATTTTACCTTTGAATAAGAGTCAGACCCTTAGGTGTGAGAAAAGTTCAGAAGTAAATTTTCTTTGCACGTCTTTTCTTTTAGATGATTAACACAGGTGATATGACACTATCTAAACAGGTCTGCGATAGCTCTTCAGCGAACACAGAGATTCTGTGTGCCAGTGGTTTAAGTTTGATTTTCATGACACACCACTGTGCCTTGTGATAAATGCATGTTGTATTGAGGGGGAACTGTGTCCTCTAAATGGACATGTTCAGAGCTCAAGACAGTGGATGTAGTTCTCTCTGCACAGGTCGCTGAGCACACTCCAGCACCAATTTTTCCAGAGCGAGGCTGGAATGTCAGGGCTCGGCGCGGTGGGCACATGGGTGTTGGAGCTGCTGGCCTCAACAATGACCATGGTGAGACCTCTTCGAGCATAATGTTTCGCCCTTCTGGAGTAGTTTAGGGGAGAAAACTCACTGTTGGCCATGTTCAAGTATTCCTTTTCATGCATGGCTTAAGCATGAATTCTGACCTTGACCCCTGACCCTACCTCTTCTCTCAGATCCATTTTCTCAGTTGAAAAATATCCTTCATTTCAGGTGTAGTCCAAGGCAGGGTGGGTCTGCATTCCAGCAGGAACTGGAGCCTGGTTTTGTCAGCCACATGACAATTTGTGCATAAGGGAAGTACTTGGAGGGCTCTGAGAACTCAGACATGATCCATTTTGACTTTCTGAGGCGGGAAGTGAGGAGCCCTTTAGTATTCCAACAGGGCCATAGATTCAGCTCAGTGGGGCTGCGCCTATGTTGCAAGCACAAGGTCCTGAGTTCAATCCCTGTTACTGGAAAAATATATATATATCTAGATATATATCTAGATAATATATCTATATATTTTCTAGATATATTGTGTATATATATATATATATCCAACAGAACAGAGGTGCATGGTGTTTTCTGAGGAGAGAGCGCGGGTCCATATAGCTTCTGCCTCTTTAAATGGACCTTTCATTTGCATCGCAGCAGATTCTCAGGCCAGCGGTCAAGTGGTAGAATTGGGAAAGCTTCACATCTAACATCTGTTCATTTTCTTCTGGCCTGACCCCAAGCAAAGAAGAAAAATTTGTCAAGAAAGAATCCCCTGGCACTTCTAGAAGGTTTTGAAAGAGACCACCCAGGAGTGAGGCACGTCCGGTCGCCCCATCTGCAGGGTGTGAAGCCTGTGCCTGCTCCGTGGGACCTTTCAGAACTCTGTTGGGAGCGGAGTGGAAATTTCAGTGGCAGCTTCAGCAGTTACGTGGCAACTTTGGCTTCCAAAGGATCCCACTTGGCAAATTGTGGTGCTTTTGGTGGAGAAGGCGATGCAGACAGGGACAGCTCTGCCTTGAGCTAGAGCCAGAGAGGCAGGGGATCCATGCAGGGCAGCTACATATCAGAGAGGCTCAGCCCCCCCTGGCTGGCGAGGTTGGTGGGCTGAGATGAGGATGGTGGCCAGGCTTGGCAGGCCAGGTTCAGAACAGAGACCCCTCTCTGCCCAGGACCATCAGATCAGAGGCTAAGGGCAGGGGAGAGTTGACCTGACTCTGCCCTGCTGGCCTTGGCGAGCCCAAGATGGTGTCAGCGGCCCCTGCCTCGGCTGTCTGGCTCCCCCAGGAGGCCTTTTCTGTGTCTCTGTTCTGCTTGGCCTGTCATTGCATGCTGCTTCTCTTTCTGTCTGGCTGAGCTCAGAGAGAAGGGTTTTCTTTCTCCTCCAGAGCTCCTTATTATGCATCAGCTCTGAACTTGTGAGCCCTACCCAGTGTGCCTCCTATCTGCACCCCAGACTCAAGAGCCGCCCTGGGGATCCCCAGAAGAGTGCGAGGAAGCAGAAGTTATCAGGAAGTTGGCATAGCGCTGCCTGTGGAAGGTGGCCAGTGCAGTCCACGCAGTGCCTTCTTTTCGGGACACTACTCTGGATGAAGTTGTTTTAGATCCGGATTTGCTCCATGCACCAGCCCAAGCCCATCCCGACTCAGGACAGATAGCACTGAGGGTGGTGCCTCCATGGCTGGCAGGGTTGGCAGGTCCTTAAGGGGACCCACCCTCCGTGTGGTGTGCAGGGTGTTATCAGGAAACGCAGCCTTGGGTGTAGGGTGTGCCCTGAAAGTCGGTCACCTGGGCCAAATCTCTTACCTGCTACTTAGCTACTTGTATCCCCAATCTGTTTCATTCTTACTTTTTTTGATTTCTGTTGTTCTTTATTTTTTGTGGAGTTGGGTTTTTTTGTTTTTGTTTTTGTTTTTTTGGTACCGAGGATTGATCCTAGGACCTTCACACTGAGCTACATCCCCAGCCCTTTTTCATTTTTCATCTTGAGACAGGATCTTGCTAAATTGCTGAGTCATCCAGACTGGGCTTGAATTTGTAGTCCTCCTGCCTCAGCCCCCCAGAGTGCTGGGAGTACAGGCATGTACCCCATGCCCAGCTTCAACTCAGTTTTCTTTCCAGGAAAGCAGGTGTAATAATAATGTTCACTACTTTGGAGTTATTGAGAAGTGAGCTAATATATGAAAACATGGGCACCAGGCACATAGTAAAATCCCATTAAATGTTTCAGTTCCACTGTTATTTCTGTTAACTTTGGCAAAGCAAGTCTGGGTCAGTGTATAAGAGCCTTGACTATGACCTGTTGGTGTCTTACTTTGACCCACTTCAACTTGATCTGCCTCGCCTGACCCAGGTTGGAGCTGAACTTGTGCTTGAGCCCTGAAAACAAAATCGTAGGATAATGTTCTTGGGAGCAAATCCCTGCTGCAGAATTTAACACGTGGCACTGTCCCAGGCCGACAGGCACCCTCCAGGGTGCTGGCCGGACCATGTGCTTTGGTGGACTACATCAGATGGTTCTGAACCTTCCAGCTCAGTGTCACGCATGCCCTTATTGAAAGTGTCATTCATTCACTTGGGGTGAGAGGTCAGTCACATTCAGTTGTGATTGGTTTATCTCTTCCTCCTGCATTTTGCCTGTATTTTATACAGGGGGAAGTTTCAATTACTTTTGTTGGCTGGTGCATTTAAAAATAAGCATTGGCTCAAGTCTGTGACTCAGAATCACAGTCCAGAAAGCGGAGTGTAGCCGGTGCCCATAGATACATCCTGGGCATTTGGCTTTAGAGGCCCATTGACAGAAATAATTACTCCTTTGCTGTGGTTGGTTTTTTGCCGTACACCTGGCACCATGGCTTAGCAGGAGCCCATCTTAATAATCAAAGCATTTAACTATAAATGGACATATTTACATCCAGAGGGCAGCCACTTGTATTGAGATGGAGAGCAAAAGCAATTAGAGTGTAGAGAGGAGGTCTCAGAAAAAGGGCTGGAGCACCAGCTGCAGCTTAGGGGGATGAAATTTCTGGAACATGGGGCCAATGGCTCTCTAAGTACCAGGTTCTTGCGCCTCCAGAAGCAGCGGTTCTGCATGTCAGAAGCACCAAAGGAGCTGTCCAGAGCTGGGCTGAGTGATTCTGATTTAACTGATCTGACGGGACTCATGGAAGCTTTCCAGACAGTTTCATGGCCGGCCCAGGCTCGGGAAGACCGTTGTTGTTCAATGCCTTGCTGGTGACCCATTCATTCGGTGTGATTCTAGTGACCGCAGGCCGGCATTTGTCCAGGCATCGGAGCTGCGCAGCAGGACTTTTCAGAACATCAAGTCCACCCCGGAAACAGAAGCTCTTCGACACATGATGGCCCATGTGACCAACCATGTGGTCACTTCATACAGTGCAGACGGCTAGTGGTTTGGCTTCTTTTCTCCTGAGTCCCACAAAGTCAAAATATGTTTGCCACTGTCAGTATTGTTGGTATTTTTTAAAACTAGAATATCCCTTCGAAAAGTGACCTAAAGGTGCATGATCCAGTCTTCTGGGAAGGTTGCCTTTTGCAGCGGAGTCTCACTCTGTAGCCCAGGCCAGGCTTGAACTCAATGGCAGCCTCTTACCTCTCAGCCTCCCAAATATGGAGATGCTATGTGCACCACGCACCCAGCTTCCGCTCTTGCCGTTGCTGCTGTAAGGCACATGCTCCTGGAGCCTGGGACAATAGTGTTGAGCCAACAGCCCATGTGCCTCAGCAGGATGTTTGTCACCACTGAAAGTTCTCATAGCTTTGCCATCACTGGCCCGCGGGTTTATCGGTTCTGTTTATACTTGAATCCTCAGTATCAGTCAGTCCTTGGGATGCTGTAGGTACTCAGTAAATAATGGCAGTGGTGAGTAAATAAATGAATGATTGAGGGCCACGTAGAAAAGGGGAGTTTGCATAGATGGACATTCGCCTTTAGAGAAAGGAGGCTTCTCGATTCCTAATGGCCTCTCTGAGCTCCACACTGTGCAATGGCTCCCTCGGCTTAGAGGAGAGTCTCGCCATTCAGCTCAACCTTTTAGACTGGGATTTACTCAGATTATCCCTTACAAATACTTGCTACTACCAAAAATTTCTGCAATTTGTGGGCATGTTGGCACTTGTCTGTTACACAAGTTCAAGGCCAGCCTGGGCAACATAGCAAGACCCTATCTCAAAATTTTAAAAACATAAAGGGCTAGAGAGATAGCTCAGTGTAGATCACTTACCTCGATTGTACAAGCTCCTGGATTCCATCCCTCGTACTGAAAATCAACAAAACTGACGCTGAGAACAGTGTTCCGTTCTATTTTATCATTTCCCCTCCATTCCCCTACACTGGCTGATATTCTGCCACTGCCACTGGCTCAGGGATCTTGAAAACTTTTAATCTCTGTGACCATCAGTTTTCTCGTGTGTGTCTTATGCCACTGAATTTATAAGGTGTGTGGGGGAGTTATGTGAGTTAATGTATTTTGAATGCTTCACACAGTGTTTAATCCACAATGGATGGTCTATAACTGATCCATTAGTCTGTCTTTCCCTTTGGTTGAGCAGCACCAACAGAAAGCACAAATATGGTACATCCTCATTTGCAGCAGTTCTGTGCTGGGAGCAGAACCCTGAACCACTGCTCTTAAGGGCAACAGATGCCTCCGATCGCATTTCATGAACTCCTCAAGACATGGTCTTATTTTGTCTGTTTCTGCGAGTTGAGTATCTATTGTGGACTCACTCATAGTGAGCTCAAGCCAGCAGCATCCAACGCAGGCCCAGATGAAGCTCTTGGACCGCTTCCCGTATCCATGTCCCCTAGGGCTGTTGGTTCTTTTTTTTTTTTTTTTTTGAGACGGGCTCTCGCTTTGTAGTTCAGGCTGGCCCTGAGCTCAGCCTCCAACTCACATCACAGCAATCCTCCTGCCTCTGCCTCCCGAGTGCTGGGATTACAGGCGTGAGCCACCATGCCTGGCACTGTGAGATGTGGTATTGATTGCTGCTGGGCGTGAGTCTCCACGCCCAGTATTGTATGTGGTTACCGGGGATCGAACCCGGATCCTTGCGCTTGCAAGACAAGCACCGGAACCACTGAGCTAACTCCCCGGCCTGGGCTGTTGGTTCTTAGGGCGACACAGCCAGCTCCTCAGCTCAACCTGTGAGGGCCCCTTAAATGGCCACATCACCAAGGGAAAGTACAAAAATACGCTCACACTAAAAAAAGGGCACTAAACTGGCTGTCAGAAATTTGTGACAGGGAAACAAAGGAGGGAGAAGGGTGTCTGGCCAGCGCCTCTGCTGGACAACTCCCAAGATTTGCGGCCCTACTGCAGGGGCAAGAGGTCTGATGTGTGGGTTACAAGTAAGTTTCACTCAGTAAGGGAGGGGGTCTGCGCGTGTGGAATCACCACCCAGAGAGGACTGTATCTGGAAGCTGCCAGGGGATGAGCAGTGGGCGGTAGGGACCTCCCCTGGGCTAGGAGGGCAGAACCGCTGTGCTGCCTTTATTCGCCCCAAAGCCAAGACCAGAGTTTGGGCCCAGGCTGGTGTTTAGGAAATAATTACTACACTGACTGTGGGTCCAGTTTAACAGCCGCCTGTGCTATCTGTGTTGGGACTATTCCAAGACAAGCAGGTTGTGTCCCGCATCCCTGCAAACAGGACTGCCAGCTCTGAGGGTTTTCCCAGGCCCAGGGGGAAGGTGGAGGGGAGGAGGTTCCTCCGGGTTCTCTCTCCACCCTTCTCAGCAGCCAGCGAGGAGACAGGTGACCTTGGGTTCCAGTCCAAGTGGAAAATTAGAACAGTTCCTCTCCCTTCCTGACAGGCGCCCGCGTCCTCCAGCTGTTGTGCTGGGTGGCCAGGGAGGTTTGTTCTGATGAGAGAAATGCTAACGCTTCCCTAAGGAACCGGAAGTCCACTGCCCATTTCCGTGGTTTGTGCAGTGCAGAAGTGTGAAGCAGGCGGCCTACAAGAGCCCCTTTGTAAGTCAAGTCACCGCAAAGACAGCAAAGACAGCACAGGCAAGCATACAAACCCCCTCTGCTGTGTGTAGTGAGACCTTGGAAGTGTTCTTCCTGGGCAGCTTCTGAAAGGAAAAAAAATGAGCAGTAATACATTCATATTTTTGGCCTATGAATACATTTTAATTTGATAAATTATAGGAGCCTATAAGTAATGTAACCATAGCTAGGTATATAACAGATGAAGGAATTCTGGATTACTTTCCCCAAAGTGACATTTGGGAGTGACGCTGAGTGAATCTTACTTCCATTTATTTGGAATTCAGCTAATAGAAACATATTGGTCCAAAAGGATTTCACGATTGTGTTTTATAACCTTGGCAAATGCTAAAAAATAAAATAGACTAAAATCACATCACCCCCTCCTAGCTCCTGGCAAAAGGCTAAAAGCAAAATTCAGAATACTGGTCGGTGCTATGACCTATGACAGTAACACAAGTACCATCTTCATTTATTTCAGTTTTTGCTCCAACTTAAGTGAATTTGAGATTGTAGACTTACATGTTCTTAGTTTTATTTCAGCTACTGTGCAGCTTCTGCATGTCCAGGGAATATAAGCTAATTGAATTTCATTTTCACTAAAGATCATCTTTGTTACTAAAAACTAATAATATAGAAATTTATAAAATTTATTGACATCAAATGCATTCATTTTTAATATTTTTTATTGTCTTCCATCCATATTTTGTTTTATATTTTTGGCAAATATGAGGTGATTTTTTTTATTACACAGTTATATCTTGTTTTTGATTTATAACTAATATTTTACTTACCATGAAATAGAAATTTTATAAGCATTATAAATTTTACAAGCTCATTTAAATGAGCCTTAATTTACTTGTTTTTCTGTCGTAAATAACTCTTCAATGCATATCATTAGATGTAAGACATTTGTGTGTCCTTTTCTATTGCAAACTGGAATTGCAGACTCAAGGAAATGAACCTTTGTGTGTGTGTGTGTGTGTGTGTGTGTGTGAAGGTGTAAAACCAAGGTACACCCAGGCTGGGTGGGTAAGCACTCCACCACTGAGCTACATCCCCAGCTTTCTGGGGTCCAGCAGAGAACAGGGTCCCACTGAGCCACCTCTAGTCTTAGACTTGTAATTCTCCTTCCTCATTCTCCTAAGAAGCTGGGATTATAGGTCTTAAAGTTTTCTATACATATTGACACTGATGGTTCCATTTTAACAATTAGACTCTTCTAGATACAGGAAGAAAAGACTCTTCCATACTGCTGCTGGGATATAAGGTAGTGCAGTGTTAATGGAAATCATAATGGAAGTTCCTTAAACATACAGGTACCCTTGATCCAGCTATACCACTCCTTGGTATATTCCAAAAGAACTGGTCAATGTACCATGTAAATCTGCTGACTTGTGCTTATTGCAGCCCGGCCCACAGCGGCTCTGCCATAGAAAGACGCACAAGTACACAGTGGTACGCACCATCTGTACAGTGGAATACTTGTCAGCCATAAAGAAGAACAAAATCATGTTATTTGCAGGAAAATAGAACTGGAGACCATATTATGTAAAGTGAAACAAGCTAGACTGAGTTAAAATGAATCATTTTTGGACTGGGGATTTAGCTTAGTGGTTCCAGCACCTGCCTTGCAAACGTAAGGTCCCGATCCTTGGTAACCACTACAACAATGTCAGGTGTGATGACTCACGCCCAGCAGCAATCAGTACCACATACCACAGTGCTTAGCATGGTGGCTCACACCTGTAATCCTAGCACTCAGGAGGTAGAGGCAGGAGGATTGCTGTGAGTTCAAGGCTGAGTTCAGGACCAGCCTGAACTACAAAGCAAGACTTTGTCTCAAAAAAAAAAAAAATCATATTTTCTCATGTGAGAAATCTAGGGAGGGGGAATAGAAAAAAAGGGACAAGAAGAAAAACAATCGAAGGAAAAAATGGAACCAAAATGAAGAGGAGAAGGGGTTGAAAGGAATGGGAATAAAAGAAGCAAGATATGTCAGGTACAGGGACAAATCCCCTATGATGAACAAGATCATTATGTAGATCTAAAATGAAAAAATAAAGATGTAAATGAGTTCTAAAGTTGTATGTTATATATTGTGAAACAGAAAATACTCAAAGTTAAATAGGGTGAAGGGGGGAAAATAATGAGATTATCACAAAAAAGAGAAAGGAAACAAAGTTTATGTATATGGGGAGGCGGTAGGGTGGGTAAGGGCTGTGGGAAAAAATGAGAATTAAGTTGTATCTTAAACTGGTACAAATCCCCATTGTGGAATGCAGTTATGATGTGTATATGTAATGCACCAATAAAGATTTCAATAAAAAAATAAAATGTACCAATAAAAATTTTTTAAATGCAAACAATGAAATCTAGAAAAAAATAAATGTTAAAACTTTAAAAAGAGATGATATGAAAGGCTAAAGAAAACTAGTAGAGAACAGGAAAGTAGGGGAGAGAAAGAGCAGAAGGATGAGGGGAATGGTCAGTGTGTTGTAGACTATACACCTTTGACCTAGCACAGTCTATGAATCAGTAGAATTAGTATACACCAAAAAAAAAAAACAGCTTCACCACACACTTTGGACAGATTTCCCCGAAAACAAAAGGCCAAAAGCTCAAATTCCAGGACACAATGGAAATATCTCCCCCTACCCCTGCCCATGTGCCCGTGTTCGGCTTTGTTTTGTGACAGCAGGGTTGCAGGAGAGACCTTGACAGCTGCCCCTGCCTCCCAGCTCCGGGTTACAACAATGGCACTAAAAAGCAGCCAGAAATCCAGGCCCTGACAGTTACTCTGGCTCAGAAGATGGCCAAGCACTGCATTTTCTAGCTCAGATTATGCAAAGTTCTTCCAATAAGAGTAAAACAAAAGGATTCCTGTTTGCTGTAATACTTTTGTTAAAATGGAAGCTGGTCACTCAGATACTTCAATATGAAAGGAAGGTGGAAAGAATATTCTTTGCACATAATTGAGTTGAGGTTCATAAGCACGTGTGTTTCTGCCAGAGTGGCTTGAAAATGTCTGTGGAGATGGCAGCCACTCTTGTGAGAGATAAGCAATAAAAACTGCATGCATTTGGAGTTTTTGTCTTTAATATTTTTCACAGAAGGAAAAACAGTCTTCACCATTCTGGTGATATAGTCTGTGTCCTGTCCACAGTAGTCCTGCTATATCCTTGGTTTTACTTTCAAATTCCAGACACTTGCAGTTAACTGCAGTCTGAAAATATTATGTGGAAAGTTCTAGAAATAAGCAATTCATAAGTTTTATGTTCGTGATAGTAGATTGTTAAACTTGTTTTTATTTTTCAGTTACTGTTATTCTCTTACAGTGACTAACTTCTAAACTAACCTCTGTCACAGATGTGTACGGAGAGGAGTATATGCAGAGGTTGGTGCTTGCCAGTTTCTGGTATCTCCCTGGGGTCATAAAAGATACTCCCACGGATGGGCAGCTGTACAGCCACCTGACCCGGTGTGTGATACCGAAGCTGTGGTTGGCCATTTGTCTCTCTGTCTCTGATATTTACACTTTCTACCACTCAGATAGAGTCTATGACATGCTTCACTTACTGCAATTATAAAAGAGCTAGGGGTAGTAGTAGTACATACTTGTAATCTCAAGTAGTACAAAAGAAAAACAAAACTTTAAATATCCAGAGCAGAACCGATGGGCCACATTTACACCATACTAACGATGACAAGCCAGTGCCACGGATGCTAAAGTAGGTACAAGTGGTTCAGAACAAAGCACTAGGGCCTGCAGGACTCAGGTGCTATAAAGGAAGCAGATGGAGCATCGGGTGAGGATGGAGCTGACCATAGCGAGGGGCCTGGGACCCAGGAAGGGGCTCCTCTCCTGCGTGGAGGGGAATCAAAGGTGAGGAGGGCAGAGGCAGTGGACCAGAGGAAGACAAGGCCAGAGTCAGGGAGGAAGGCAAACAGGAAACCACAGAAGTCAGTCACTGTATTTTTAACACCAAGCAGAAAATGGGCTAGGCATTTAGCTCAATGGTTCTGGCTCCTGCCTTGCAAATGCAAGGGCCAAGGTTCAATCCCCAGTAATCACATACAAAAAAAAAAAAAAAAAACACTATACTGCCCTTGAAAAGTTCAGGAAAACAAACTTTGCACAAAAACAAGCAGAAGGAAGGCTTCAGATCAAATCTGACTCCAGAGAGAAATCCCCTGTGAAGAGCAAAATATCATCTGCACAGTGAAAAAAGTAACCCACTTTTTGAATATAACACTAAAAAATAATAACACAAGACACAAAGTAGCAATATAAACCAAAAGTAAAATAACTCAAAGATAGGTAAAGACCTCATGAAATAATTGGAAATAAAAAGATAATGTTTTTCAGAAATGAAAGCAAAAACCAAAAGAAATTCAAGAGTAATTCAGTATAGTACGTAATCCCTTCAAACAAGTATAAGTCTAAAGGGGGACACTTGGTAATTTTTTTGAAAACGAAAAAGAAGCAGATATTGCAAATGTATTGCGCAAATGTACATATGAGTAACGAGTCACTGGAGAGAGAAATGAGAGCAAAAGAGCAGAACACACACGAAAAAACAATTTCTGGAAAACTTTCCTAAATTATAAGAAAATATAAAATTATATTTTAAAAGAACAGACAGCATATTTAAGAATTTGAGCCTTGCAGAGAAAAAGGAACCCTTCTGCACTGTTGGTGGAAATGTAGACTCATACAAACTCTGTGGAAATCAGTGTGGAGATTCCTCAAAAAGCTAGGATTGGAAGTCCCATTTGACCTGGCCATCGCTCTACTAGGTATATACACAAAAGAATTAAAAGATTCATATCACAGGGACATATATATACCCATGTTTATAGCAGCTCAGTTTCTGATTGCTAAATCTTGGAAACAACCAAAATATCCATCAGCTGGAGACTGGATAAAGAAGATGTGGTTCTTTTTATGGAATGGAGTATTACTTTGCCATTAAAAACAGTAAGATTGAGTCATTCATACTCAAATGGATGTACCTTGAGGACATCCTCATAAGTGAAATAAATAGGTCACAGATGTGTAAATATCATATCTTTTCTCTGGTATGAGAAAATGAAGTTGTAAATGAGTTGTAGTATGTATAGTTGATATTGTGAAGTAGAAAATATTTAAAAGGGAAGAGCATGTAGGGGTAAATAATGAGGGGAAAATGAATGTGATAAAAAAGAAAACAAAGATTATGTATATAAGGGGTGGGGGGTTGCAGGGCCGGGGGAAAGGGGAAAAAATGAGAATCAAGTCATGTCATATTCTACTACAAACTCTCAAAGCTGAATGTGATGATGATGTGTATTCCTAATGTACCAATAAAGGTTAAAAAAAAAAAAAAGAATTTGAGCCTAGAATGATAGATACCACGTCATCTTCTAGGAGAATTACTGATTTTGAAAGATGAAAAGGATTCCATAGATCAGAGCTTTTAAAAAGCAAGTGATTCATACAGGAAAAAATTAAATTATCATCAGGCCTTTAACAGTAACTCTTTGTGCCACAGAAAATAGATCAACTGTTGGATACTAGAGGCATCTTAGGCTTGTTCGCGAGTTAGTCTGTGAGCGGTGTCTTATAAGTAGTGGAAATGAGCCCTAGACATGCCCAGAGCAAAGCACTATCTAGGGGAAGCCAGGAGAAGCGGGAAGGCTTTCATACGCCAGAGATCTTGGGAGAATTTTAAACACCACTCCTGTTCAGAGGACTAATGTAACATATAAACGTGTAACATCCTCACGGTGTTCAACTCTGAAAAATGGTGAATTCACTAGATACCATCTCGTGTCCATAGTTTCCTTCATTGTTTTAGAAAAAGCACAACATTTCTGGCTCAAAGAATTTTTTACTGATTGGAATTTGAGTGACCCTATAACTTCATACCATTATTACATAAATTGCATACATTGTTTTATTAGCAGCGATGTGCCATATAGTGAAATTTTGTGCGTGTCAATGGAAACCTTGCCAGTCTATCCTCTGGGGTGGTTGATAACAAAGATGCAAGTCATTATATTTAATTGAGAACAATCCGAGCCAAATTAGCTGCACAAAAACAGTCAGCATCTGTTGGGTTTTTTTGGTTTGTTTGTTTTTGTTTTTTAAGCATTCATTTTTTTTTAAGACTGGGCAAGACTGTCCTCAAACACCTGGGCTAAAGCAGTCCTGCCTCAGCCTACGGAAAAGGTCAAACTGTAGGCCAGCACCTTTGCACTCAGCTTATTTTTTGGTCAGTTAATTTTAATACTCTAATGGCATTTACAATAGGTGGTACAGTATCCTTATGCTTTACCTATAGAAATACCTTAAAATATGAAGGGCCTGTCATACAATGCTTTCACGCAAAACTAGTGACTGAGTTCAGGGTCGTTGTGCCCTGCTGATGAGAAGCAAAACAAGTTCAGAGTGGATTCGAACTTCAAATGGACCAGAAAGTTAATAAAACACTAATTTAAGATGGATTAAAGAATTAATTGCAGAAAAAGAAAACTAACATAATGGAACCAATCCTATGAAACAGAGATGATAAAAGACTGGTAGCTACATTAAACTTGAAGCTTTAATCCGTTCGTTCATCTACTGGTAGATAATTGTTCTTTTCTTAGTAAATTGAGTTTCTTGGATACATTTTAGGAATACGTTATGATCACATTCATCAATGAGAATTTCTACCTGTACAGGATGTATCTTGATTCTCATTTTTTCCCCTTCCCTTGCCCTCCCTGCAACCCCCACCCCCATATATATAAGCTTTGTTTCCATCTTTTCCTTTTTACCATCAAAGTTTCTCTTTGCCTTCTTTGTTTTCTCCTGTCCTCCCTCCTTAGAACCCCTTTCCCTTTGAACATTTTCTGTTTCACAATACCTACATTCTGGACCTCATTTATACCTTCAGTTCCTCACACTCGAGAAATGATAAAGTATTTACACATCTGTGTTTGATTTATTTCACTTATGAGCATGGCCTCAAGATGCATCCATTTAGCTGTAAATGTCCTTAATTGTAGGTAATTATTCTTAATAAAAATCTGCTGTGTGCCAGCCACTGTTCTCAGTGTGAAGGATCCAGCAGTGCCCAAATGTCACCGGTTTCATAGGGCTTGTGCCACTTGGCAACCGATACCTTGGACAAAACTGAAAGACAGCAACAGGCGGGGAAAATTATTTGCAAAATATGTGACAAAGCATGCCTGGTGCATGCTAGTAGTAAAAGGGGACCTCCAGGCCCCAACCACTGTGAGACGCTGAGGCAGGAAGAGCCCGAACAATTTAGCAAGGTTCTGCTTCAAAGTAATATATAAAAAGTGGGCTGGGTATGTAGCTGAGTGCACAGGGCTTGGATTCAGTCCCCAGGACCACAAGTGTGTGGAGGGGGGGAGGTGGATAAGTTTTCATATAGTCAGCCCTGGTGGCTCACACCTGTAATCCCAACACTTGAGAGGCTGAGGCAGGAGGATCGCCTAAAGTTAAAAGTCCAGCCTGAATGATCAAGTGAGATCCTGTCTCAACAAAATGACCAGTAATGTCTGACGAGTTGCTCAGCCTCACAGATAGTCTCGAAATACAATTCGAACAGTAATCGGTAGGGCTGAGGATTTAGCTTAGTGGTTCTGGTGCCTGCCTGTCAAGGTCCCAAGTTCGATCTGTTACCAACCCCCCCCCCACACACACACGTGTACACACACACACACACACACACACACACACACACACACACACTAACCTACAGTGTTTCTTCCTTCAGTTTGGCCTAATTTTGGAAAATTCCTAACTTAAACACTCTTAGTATAAGTATGAATTCCTCATAAGATTTTTGTAAGGAATCTAAGATTATCTATTAAAATTAAACATTCTCACACTCTTTGGCCCAGAGATTTCATTTCATTTCTCTCTCACAAGGAAGAAAAAGCACCAATAGGGCTGGGGATGTAGTTCATTGGTGCTGCTGCCAACCTGGCAAGTGCAAGGTCCTAAGTTCAGTCCTTGGTTCCACACACACAAAAAGAAAGCAGTAATACATAAGTATATATGTGTAAGAGTATGTATTATATCATAGTTAG
>PVIR01013972.1:18875-41300 GCA_004026965.1 Petromus typicus | reverse complement strand
ATCCTATTATTAAAAAAAGATCCTATTATGAAACAATGCAATGTACTTACTGTCTTTTATCTGAGGTCAAAATGCAATTTAAATATATTTGTTCTTGTAAGCCCCCTATTCCATGCAGTGTGATTCAACTAAAGTTGAATAACTTAACTTGTACTTAGGAGAAAGAGAAGTAAAATATTTCCAAATGGTCACTGTGGGTGTAAAATCAGCATAAAGTTTCTAAGTATTTATCACTTTGATAATCCCACTGATGTTTTTAGAAATGAGTATGGAGAGTCAGTGTCTCACAAGTCCTAAATAGAGCAAATGGCTAATTTCAGCTACACTGACTTTGTTGATCATGATTTAAAGATTCGTGTTGGAATAGAAGAAGAGCATCCAGTCCAATCCAAGTTTATTTTGAAAGTACAGTCAGTCCACTTCATGGCTAAGGTGTTTTCTAATTGACTGAAACACCAGGCTGGCCGGTCCCTAAGCCAGCCTGTCAATACTCATACTGTCCACAGAAAACCAGGGCAACCCTGGCTCCACCTCTTAGGCCAAGTGATTAACTGTACATCGGTCATTTAGTGTAATAAATGTGAAGTCAGAGCAACTGAGTGTTGCCCCAGGCCTCCTGCTGTGGAAATACATGCCCTCCCACCTTGGCAAGCCTAGAGCAGGCCCGAGGAATTTGCCTTTAGAACAACGAACACTCTTACAGTGCGAAAGAAAGTCTCTGAGTAGTTGATCCTCCCGGCCTGGCACTGTGGAATGTGCTTGGATGATCACTGCTCTCTCAGTCTGAAAGAATTCGACTCTGATGGGAAGCAGACACTGACCTTTTCATGGTCATTAAGATCTCATTTCCCTAAAATTTGAGGTACATCAGCTTTGATGAGTGTTCCTTCTAGTTTGTGAGAAACACATGAATTCCAGTGTTAGAAGGGGTGATGATTCCATTTTGAAAAATCTCCTGCCTGCTTGTAGGAATCAGAGAAAGAAAAACAGTAGATGCTGCGATGACAGAATCTATTTGTCACTAAATGGCTCCACACAAGGCATTGCTTTTTGTTATGATTCCTCAACCAATTAAGGAAATGGGCTATATTTAATTTGCTCAGTTTTGACTTTGTCGATTTATTAAGCCAACAAAATAGCTAGTAGAGTCTGGTTATTAATTCTAGTTAGTGTCTCAACCTAGATTGTGTGATCCAGGTTATTGCTGCTGTAAAAGGGATGTGGTATCATATAAAATGCAGCCACTATTTGATCAAATTAAGCAGTATCACATGGGGCTGGGCATATTGAAATCAATGTCCTCATGTGTCCACTCACTATCCTCAGAAATTTGCCTCTGACCTGCAATAAATAGCTGTGGTTCTTGAGCTATTTAAGCCTGATTAAGGTATTTGTTATGCATTTGCCAGTACATTGGGTGCATAGTGTCAATTCTCAACTGTCATCATCATGATTAAAAAGGGTAGAAGAGAGTGACCCCTATGTGGAACAAGTTGCAATAAATAATAAGGATGCCACGAACCTCTACTCCAATCACTGAGTTTAGCCAAAGTGAATAAAATCCTTGCAAGATCTCTAACCAAACAAGTTAATAAGCAAATAGTTCTGGATTTCTGTTATTAATAATTACTTTCCACTGCCCAGCTATTGTTAGGAGATTCTGCTATGAATACAAATGCAAAAGGTGTAGATGACTTCAGAAGAGCACTCCACCCACATCAGGGCTGGCGTATTGGAAGTTTTTAAATTCGGAAGCCAATTTATGTAAAGGAAGGCAATCCAATAAAAACTCCAGCAATAAGAGGGCATCAATAATAGGGAAGCCAGTTATATGGCTAGGTTAAAGATCTTATAAGCACTTAAAGAAAAGGACATGTGGTCATTGGCGCTTTGTTTGCAAGTCCTATGAATGGGCGAAGTGATAGTCATTAAAGCCAGTTTCTCATCTCGAGAGCTGCAAAGACCAGCAGTGGAATATCAAGCAACAAGTGCGCCCGACTGACTTATTCAATTAAGGATCTGAGACTCTCTCCCTCTGTCGATGCCCACTTTTTGGCAATGATGAATAACAATCCTCTATTAACAATAGCAGTATCAATGTTAATCACAACTTCTATGAAAAATCCACATGACCCAGGCACTGTGTCGAGCATGTTACATGGATTTTTTTTTTTTTTTACTTCTAACATGAACTACCCAGGTTGATAGTATTATTACCTCTGCTTTTCAAAAGAGGGAAAGGGTCAAGTAACCTGCCTTGCATACTGTGTGATGGCTTTGACCTTCAACTGAGGTGGTCCGGTTCTTGTTCCTGTCCTTTTTTTTTTGAGACAGGGTCTCGCTTTTGTAGTTCAAGCTGGCCCTTAGCTCAGCCTTGAACTTACAGCAATTCTCCTGCTTCTGCTTCTGCCTCCCAAGTGCTAGGATTACAGGTGTGAGCTACCATGCCCAGCACTGTGGTATATGGTTCTGATTGCTGGTGGGTGTGAGTGTACACACTCAGCATTGTTGTATGTGATTACCGGGGAATCAAACTCATGCCCTTGTACTTGCAGGACAGGTGCCAGAACCACTGAGCTAGATCCCCGGCCCATTCTTGTTCTTTTCTTTCCTCCTTCTTTCTATCTTCCTCCCTCCCTCCCTCTCTTCCTTCCTTCCATTGCTGTAATTCCTCCCTAAAGGCAATATATGTGGACACATTTTAAAAAATTGAATGTTGGATAATTGTATCAGGATTCTTTTTTTATTTAAAAGATTCTTAAAGCCTTGATATTCATGAAATGATTATCACCTGTTCATTTAAGAAATATTTATTAAGTATCTGCTGCACAGCTGGCATTACTAATGGTAAGGAAATAAAAGAGAAGATAGGGTCCCTGACTTTAGAAAATGCTATGTCAACTGGGTTAATATAAATGAAAGGTAAAACTATATTCATATATGTGTCTTCAGGGCATAACCATGTCTTAAGTCTTTTAATAATCCAGTTAATGTAGATTAATACAAACTAATGTAGATTTTCATGCTATGAACTCTAGAGTCCAGTTTATTTCCAAAAATAACTTATATTGGAAATAACTTATATTATAAAACAAATCAAGCAATGGATAATACAGGAAGAATGTGAAATCTTCCATAATCCTTAACCAGTAATAAGGATTATTAATACTTTTGTATATTTCTAACTTCCCTCCAGGTTTTTCAGTATACCTACTAATGATACCAGGTAAAATGTACTTGTTTTGTTGCAAAATTTAGAAAATCAGTCATTTCTGCATGGTATTTTATTGAACTGAACTGTATTTTGCCAATTGATGGACATTTAAATTGTTTCTAGTATTTCTGTTTTTGTAAACAAATTTTGATCAACTTGTCCATAATTCTCTTCACTTTCCTTAGTCCTTGAAGAATAATTTCTAGTAATAGAATAACCCAGGCTCATCTTTTGAAAGGCTTTTGATAAAAATTTACAAATTATTTCCCAGATAGTTGATAGTAATCTTCTCTCTTAGAAGTATTGTCTGAAATCACCTATTTTTCAATCTTCTGATGGTCAATAGGATGAAATTAGTGGCCAACATTTGTATGTCATTTGATCACAATAAAATGTTTTAAAATATGCTATTTCATCTGCTTCTTATGACTTCATAAGTCCAGTGAGGTCAACTTAATATCCCAATTTCTGGCCAAGGAAGTCCATGTTTTGCAAGGCAAAATTCTTTTTCTGGCTCTAGCTCTCCCAGGGGTGACCCCCGCCCACCACAGAGATGTCTGTGAGCCCTCCCCAACTTCTCCTTCCAGCGGAGCCTGGCAGGGTCAGACTCCTTGGCCCCTTTTAGTGGGGGAGCCCCCTGCATCCCCGCTAGGGTTGCCTCCTGAACTACATGGTGAGCGAGGAGCTCAGCCCAGAATCCTCCTCCACTACCAGTGAGACTCTCCTTCCTCTTTAGTTATGGAGACTAATGAATCAGAGACGATTAGGGTGGTAAAAATCCAAATGCAGATTTCTTCTGTCTTTACTAATGAGAGAAAAATATAGTGGACCATTGGCCAAAAGGCTCCAGATGCGATTCCTTTGTAACTTAGAGTGCATTAAAAAAGCTTCAGTCAGCAAGATAAGTTAATTTTTTTTATGACCTTTATAAACTCTTTTAGCCTGTATCTCGGGAGCTTCTCTTAAAGATTAAATTTTTAAAAATCCTTTTAGCTAAGGCCGACATAGCATCTGAATCTTTTTTTTTCTTTTTGCTTCAAAGGTTACATCCAAAATCTATAAAGAGATCCTGTTCGTGACAATTATCGTCAAAGTAATGATTAGCTAACATGTCATTTTTAGTTTTTACCCTTCTTGCTTCTGCAATACTAATCCAATAGAGCTCACTTCTTCTTAATGTAAAAGTTGCATAAGAGATACATCATTCCCAGTTGGCTTTGCCTACATTTGCAAATTCTTGAAAAAGCAAATTGAATTGTCATCGGAGGCACCTCTTTCACGTGACTATTGGGTCAGAGTGGGGTTGTGGGGCACAGATATCATGATATTATTAAAAGGAAAATAAGTCACCATCTAAGAACTGCCACGAAATATTCATATATAACAGGCCACGGGCTTCAGGAAACTACGGCTCTATTTCCCTGGGCGATGGGTGAAATTTGGCAGCGGAAAGAATGTTGGAGGAATGCAAAGTGTTCTTCAGCGATGGTCTCGCAGATTTAACACGTCCCACGAAGCGTGCAGCTTCTTCTCACCTCTTTCGTTATAGGGTTTCAGTTACTTTCAAACAGATTACTTCTGACTAGCTTGATTGGTGACTACAGGAGTCATCATCCGGGGTATCTGTCACTACTTCTATTATATCCAACCTACTGACCCAGAAAATCTGTGGTTGACACAATTGATTTCTCTATAAGATTCATTCAGCATTTATTTCAGTTTTGACATCCACCTACAAGGTCCTATAGGAACTCAGCCCTCACATCTCCGTGAAAAGAGAAACGCGACCCTTTAGAAGAAGTGCACACCCGGAAGTGTGAGGGTCATGCCGAGCTGGAGTCCTTCGTATCTCCTAGAGTAACTGGATTTGTTAAGATGTAGGTGTGCTATCTATTGAGGGTATGTCTGCTAACTCTGTGAGAGACTTGGGAAATCACCACATGCAGTGATAACAGCATTAGCACTGAGCAAAGAAAATCAAGGAAGGCTCAGGTTAGATCTATTTTTTCTCTGCCAAACTTTACTCTGGGCCCACCCATGAACTTGGTTCCATGTCTTCTTTTCCACTTCCTTCTTGGACTCCTTCTCTTCAGGTCTCAGAATGCATCTTCATTTGAAACTGAGATCCAGAAAGCACAAGCTTTAAAGAGATGCTTGACAGTTATCTATTACTTTCCATATACACCTCCCTGCTACCTCATTATATAGAAAGGCTACATGATTTTTTTTCAAGGCATATAGATAATTAGCTGCCAGACTCAGAATTCAGCTTCAATTGTTTATCTTATAAATATATTGACATCGTCCTGTGTGCTCTAGAATCTAATGATCTGCTTTGATCATGAATCATCCTGTGAATTTTGCTGAGAAATGAGCAATGAGAAAGGATAGGGAGGTCTATATGAAATTGCAGTGGTGGCCTTTGCTTACTGAATTCACCTATCTAAGAAGATTAAATTATTTCCCATTTAATCCGATATGCTGCAAAGTTTCGGCCTAGGCTGAAAAACTTATATAATTAGATACAGTTAATGCTTTTTTGGTTGGTTTTCTGCTTAGCAACATCAGTATTTTATTTTCATTTTGAGTAACTTAATAGAGATATGCATGTACTACATTTTCAAGAGAAATTTCCCTTTTGGGTTTGATATAGAACAATAGAAAATGTTTTATTGAGCAGATAAGTTGTTTCTACCTCATGATAGCAAAGGAGAGAAGACAGCATAGACGGCTCTGTCTTCAGTGAAACGCTTGCAGGGTTCCTGGAGCTGACATTTGCTGTAGCGCAACCCATGAAAGATCTGAAGATCATTATTTACTAGAAATAAAGGAACAAGGCAGAAATCGATTACTACAACCTGAGATTTATGTTCCCATTGCTCTCTATGTACATCTCTATTTGTCCTAACTTCATGGGGAGGATATTTAATACATAATGGAAGGAGCCTGTTGCTTTTGATTTATTTTTTGTTTATTATTTTTGGCATTCCAGGGAGAAATTCTGGAAATCAATACTGTCTGTGTGTTGTGTCTGAGTACCCTGGGCATAATGTAGCTCTTTAGGTTCTGAGGGACAAAGGAACTTCCTCTGCCCTCCTGGCTCCCTTTTAATATATCGAGTTATACGATTTGCTCATGGAGTAGAGTTGGCTTCCTTTGTGTGTTTTACATGACATTATAAGCACAGATGTGAAGGCTAATTTAATTTTAATGATGACAAAACAATGCTTTGTAGTATTTATAGTTTTTAGGCTACTGTTCTTTCTCCAGAGCCCAAAGGTGATTCTCACTAATGATAGCTAATATTATCCTGATGATTCATCAATAAATTAGGTCTGTGAGACTCACAAAGGCAAAAATATGGAGATTGTGTGTGAAAATTTAAATTTATTTTGGATGAATGAAAAGATGGTTGGTTTGTAAGTAAGATGGACCCATCTTGAAAGACTTTATTATTAAGTATGTAAGATGTTTTAAAATGGCAGGTAGACAGCCAATTAATGCTACTTTTTAAGACCAAGTGAACAAAATTGAAAGGAAAGTTTGTTCTTTTGCTATTACATGAATTTTTGATAGTTGAAAAACTCAGGACAGAATACAAAGAGAATGAATGTGATGAGATTATCCAATGTTACCTCGGGTTGGAAGACAATAGGCAGGTTAACAGGTATACTTTTTAGGATCCTTGATAAAAGCCAAAATATACTTGCACCAAATGGTTGCTTTTGAAAAGACTGGAGAGATATAGTTAAAAAAGTACAGATTACAGCCCAACTTGCATCAGATAAATTCTAAGAAATAGACCAAAGATTGACATTGCAATTTTAAAAATGGAGAAATTACGTCAGAGGAACCTTCTAATAGTGTTAGTAGAAAGGGAACCAGATTTGGAAGTGGATCTTGTCACTCTCTCGTCATGGAAACACAATACTTGACACCTGACATTTAAAGGAGAGGTTTTGCTGATGTTTGTTGAGGTTTGGTGGCTGTGGAAGGCCTCCGCGGAGGGAAACTGCTCAACTCATGTAGTCAAGACCCTCAGAGAGAAAAGTGAAGCTGGGGAGGAAGACAGACTCGGCCAGGCCACGCCCACAGTGAACTTACCCCACCTCTAACAGCAAATCGAACAAAGCCCATAATCCATCCACATTCCAAAAGCCCGCTTGGGAGTGTGTGAAGCTCTTGGAGGACATCCAGGTAGAAACTCTAAAAAGTGGGAATTAACAGTGGGCTCTAACAAATAAGTTGTCTTGAGTTTATTAGATTTTGGATGTAAAGTAATAGATTTCTTAGTGGAACTCAATGCAAAGCTCTCTCCTGGCTTTAGCAGTTACATGATCTGGAAGACTGTCAGGCTCAGTGCGCTTACCAAACAGACCTGGGCCGAACCCGTTTGATCTTCTCAGGGTGCTGACCTTCGGGTCGAGTCTGACTTTTCATGGAATTCTCTTATACTTTAAGGGTAGGATCTTTATTAAAATACTATCCAGGTGCAATTTAGATTATATCTAACTAAGAAGAAATAGTCTTGGTTCCAAAATTAGAGCTAGTACATACTAAAGACAAAAGGAGAATGGAGAACAAATAAAGAGTCAGTATTACAATTTTTTTCTGTTTCTCTTTGTTATCAGTATATCTTTGCAACACATAATGAGTGCATTCTTTGTGAGGAGTTTATACGTGGATGTAGCACATCTTAATTCTGTTTTAATCTCTTTTTCTTCCCTTCCATCTCTTGGTCCCTTTCCCCTCCGCAAAAGATCTATTTTCTCGTTGTTTTTTATTTATTCTTTATTTATATTTTGGGTTTCTCCTATAAGAGAAACCATGTGATATTTAAGGTTGTGTCTGATTTATTTCATTTAATATTATAGTCTCAAAGTGCATTCATCTTTCTACAAAGGACTCGTTTATCCTTCTTTAAGACAGAGTAGTAATGAATATTATTAAAATTAATAGCTACCAATACTAAATATGTAGCAAATACAAAGACACTAAGTAGGCTATTGGATTCTCATGTGTGTGCACACGCATACACACACACACACACACACACACTTTATGACAGACTATTGTGCATAAACATCACAATTGAAAACAACAAGCACTGGGGGTTAAGGGAGTGGGTGGTCCATGCTAGGCAGCACATTTTTGGAGGTGGTGTTATTAGCCAAAGGAAAATTACATTGTAATAATCTATTCTGCTCAACTATATTAGCGGGTGGCAAATTGAAAGACTGTACCAAGTGGCGTGAACCCCAGCTATGGGACCGAGAGGAAGATTTTGATCCTATCACTGCTGACTTGTTCCCAAGTCTTAAACTTTGCCTCAGCATAAATCTTGTCTTCCACACTCACTAGAGAGCTGGAGTGGTTCAGAGTGTGAATTATGAAATCCAAAAAGACAAGATCTTGAGAAACAGCTCCTGTAAAGGTACAATTCCTAGAAGGATGAGGGAGCAGAAAGGGAAGAGCAGTCTTGCATCTAAAATGAGGTAGTGTTTGCACAGAAACGTACACAGTGCTCTGTATACTTTGAATCACCTCCAGATTACTTATAATAACTAATACGATGTAAATGCTATCTGAACAGTGGTTGTGCTGTGCTGTTTTCGGAATGAGGTGCAGGACAGATGCGACATTGTCTCTTCCATGTACTGGATCTGTGATTGATGAAGCTCACGATGCTGAGTGCATCAGTGTGGAGCAGTGACTGTAAATGGTCATTGTCCTGCCCCCAGTTGTGTGTCTGGGCCAGCATTTCATGATGCTTTGAGTGTGTGCTTGAAATATGATGTCATATATTGATCAAGGTGACTCCTACCTGAATATTGCCAAGTACTTTGAGCCAAGATATTTCCTATCCACCTTTATGTCTTTTTAAATATTCCCCAGAGTTAGTGTACTTTACAGGAGGGGCAGTACAATTATATTCCCTCTAGGAGGATTCAGGAAAGAATTGGTTAAGGGATATTGATCCACCTTATTTTGGCAGTTGCAGTGGAAACATTGAATTTTGAAAATGTGTGCTTCCCAACTAAATCAAGGGGTTTATGAGGCAAAAGCTGGGAACATGAACGTAATGCTTCAGTGAGTATCAGCTTGATTATAGTTCTTCTGTGGGTCCAGCTCACACAAATGACTCTATAGTTGGTCAAACCTTTTTTTGGTGGCTTCCACTAGGGTATGACCAGCTATTTCTATTTGCTTTGCCAACTACAAGTCTAGAAGGTTGTTTAATCTCTTTATTCCTAGAAATACTCTTTATATATTAAACTTTTAAATAATAAATATTATTAAAATTAATAGCTACCAAATACCAAGTATGTACCAAGTGCAAGGACATTAAGTAGGCTATTTGCATACACACACATACACACATATGCATACACACACACACACACACACACACACACCTATGGGAAGTGTTACCCTCCCCATCTTATGGGTCAGAGATCTGAGACTCTGGCTCCCACAGTGAGTAGGAGGGACAACTAGGGCATGTGTCCACACATTCTGACCCTGAGCTCTGCTTGTGTGATACGCGGCTCATGCGTCAGTCCCGACCGCTTTCAAGTTGTGGTGCTCGGCTGGTGATCAGTCTTCCGTTAGATTTGGTGCGATCATGTCTTCAGGTATAAGAAGTAACCACAAAGCTGCCCAGGCCTCTACATAAATCATAATAAATGAGATGCTTATTAAGAATATCTTAAGTGCCCTATTACTTTTTGAAATGTCAAACTAAGCTAAGGATAATAGTATATTATATGATATGTTAAAATGGTCTGGAAGTCCAACTCCAAATTCAAGGCAATCATATTTTAAAGAATAGAATGAATGATTGCTAGTGTCTTTTTCTGCAAATAGGAAATGCAGAATCTTTCCTTCAGTTGTTACCTATGGTGCTCTATACACGATTGTATTCAACATAGATTTGCTGTTTTAAAAAACAATTATACTTTAACACACACTGGATTATAGTGGGCACACGCCACCCACTATCCTAGGCACAAAACTAGCTCAGCTATTCCTATACTACATGATTCCATCATTTTATCAGCCTGATCAGATTTACAAGGAGAGAAGCTCAAAGGTTTTACAGAACAATGATACTGGGACAAAGGCAAATAGTGGGAAATGGAGGATTTCTGAATTTGTTGACTTTTAAAAAAATGTGTCCCTCATGGGCATTTGAGAGATAAGGATGTATTTAGAGGAAAATAGGACTTCATAGGCCACATGCCCAAAACATAAGTAAAGTCTCAGTAGGAAAAGGAAAGTTCTAGAGGAAACATGCTCACCGGGGCCGTGCTGACAGCACACGCCCTACAAGGCATATCTTCCACCACCTCCCTAGGTGCTGAGTTCCACCTATGGAGAGTCCCTGATCATCCTTGGAACCACACACTCATGTTTTTGGAAGAGTCTTGTGTATCTTAGTCACACAGAGTCAAGGAAAAGCTGTCCTGACTTTGTACAGAATCAGTGGACAGACAGTATCTTCTGAATAAAATCCAAGGTTTAAGTAATGAAAATATGTATCCTGAATTCTCTTTCTCCTTCACACCTTGCAGTCTGCGAGCAGTCTCTCAGTCAACAGCATCATCATTCTCCTTTCAACTCAGCGGGTCAGGGTGTGACAGGGACAGGAACAGAGGGCCTGATTTCCCAAACCCCAGAGCTCTGAGCTTGCCCCCCAGCAGCTGTGTGGCTGTGAGGGTCTGTGTCAGAGAGGGAGCAAAGTCTCTTCTCATAGGGGTAGAAAGCCAGACCCTTGTCAGGTGAGCAGGAGACGTGATCAACTTGAGATGTCTGTCCTTTTCAGGCTGTGTGCAGGGAGGTGTTTTCAGGCCACATGAGCTCTGAAAAACACCCGAACTTGGTGCTAACATTTATCAATACAATTTATACCTGATAACTCTCTGGAATAGTGTAGGGATCCACTGAAGCCTGCAATGTGACCCTACAAAACTTTGCTCAGGGTGTGGAATCAGTGTCATAACAAAATATATGGGAACACCACCAAGTCTGATTCTCTGCAACCTTTCTTGGACCCCATGGTTTATGGTGTAATAAAGTATTCTCTGCCATAGAAAGAGTCCATGACCTAATGCATGAACGTAACACAGTGGACTTACACAGACTAAGAAGAGGCAGCACCAGTAGGCAGGATAATCTTGTGGAGTACTGCTTTATATGTAGTTTTTTATTGACGAATCTATTGTCATACAGCACAGAATTTGTTCATCGTCACATTGATACACACATTCCTATTGGTATAAATGGACCCACTATCTCCATATATATTTGTGCATGTAACTTCAAGAGTTTTAGGAAAGCCATTTTAGGAATGTTATATTTTAGGAATGATATATAATTACTTGTCATGCTTTTTCTCCACATGACTAATGCAGTATTTTCTTTATGTGGTCATAGAAGCCTTAGGTCAGTAATGAGCTGTTGAAAGAAGCCAGGCTTGCCCCCAAGCCTTAAGTCACACTGCAATTCAGAAAGGAGTCTCAGGTCTAAGTAAATCCAGAGGAAATAAATGGAACAGTCATCCTGTACCAATGTACTCTCCCTTACTCTTCTTAAATATATTACTAGTTACACTACTATGGGTAAAATTCACTCTTCACCATCAATAATAGTTTGGGGAACAGACTCAAGACCATCAAATCCTTGTTAAATAACATGTGTGTAACTACAGTTGAAACCAGCCCAAGACACTGCCTTAGTTTGCTAGGTATCCTTAGAAAACTGTTGAAGACAATGACTTAAAACAAAAGACATTTATTCTCCCATGTTTCTGGAGGCCGGAAGCCTGTAATCAAAGTGTAAACAGGGCGGTGGTCTCTGGAGACTATCGGGGAGACTATCTCCTGTATCTTTCCCTTAGCCTGGAGTTGGTCAACAGATGGGTCCCTTGGCTTGCGGATGGGTCACTCCAGTCTTGCCCATTAGCACTTGGGATCCTGTGTCCTCCTCCTATGGGGCCTTTGTGATCTCGAGTTGAGGACTTATCTCCGTATCATCTCATCTGCACTGACTAAATGCATTTCCAGGTATTCACAACCTGAGGTCTTAGGAGAGTTATGAATTCAGACAGGAAATTGGCCCAGCTACTGTGGTACCTAGGAGAGTCCTCCAGCCCTTCACGGTACTTCTCGGTGCATCAAGTGACTGTGTTACTGTGCGGCTGCCCAGAGAAAATAGACAAGGTAAACATGAGAGGGAAGCAGAAAAAGCTCCCCACACTTGTGGGTATTTAAATTAGAATGAATTGATATTAAGTTCAGAATTCGGTTTCTCAGTCTCTCTAGCTACTTTCCAAAGGTTCAGTGGCCACGTGTGCCTGACAACAGAGCTATTGAACAGTACAGACAGAGCAATCCCGTCACTGCAGAAAGTGCTGTGGGACAGTATGGGCTTGATGCTGAGATTTTGCCTTGCAGCTCCCCAGATGTCTGCCACACCTTTGAGGGAAGGTGAATCATCAAACATGATGGTGTTATGGAGAGGGGCAGTGCCACTAACAGAAAGGGGTGGTCTGGAGATTTCTGGAAAATCACACCATAAGTGTTTCTCATTTTACATTATGTTCTTCTGCCATGTCCTGCAGGCACCTGCTTCCCCTGCCCTCTCCCTCACAGCACTATCTGCACTCTTATCCATCACTAGGTCCCTGGGAACACACTCAGCCACTCTCTCTCAAGCACAGGGTGGCTTTCAGCCCCATGCCCTTATGCTGGTTTAACAGGTCTCCTGTGGATTTCTCCAAATTTCTTGGCACGTGCTTGGGGCCCTAGGCATCTTCTGGATCATCTATCTCCTCACAACAAGAGTTGAAGAGCAATCAAGTTGGCACCCTGAGGATGGGGCACCTTCATTTCTCCTGGGATCCCCGGAAATCCTGCTGTCTCTAGGCCCACTGCCTAGAGGGCTGACCAGCTCATTTCCCATGCCTGGGTTCACTGTGATCCCGATCACAGCTCTATGTTGGAAGAAAGGAAGAGGATTTTCATCAGAGCAGTGGATACTTGTAGCAGCTCCCTGTCACGATTTGTATGGATCCATCCCCACCTTCTCTCAACCATGTATGAAGCAGTTTTTTGTGAAATTACAAAGCACATTTGGAAGTGATCACACTATCTGCCCCAGCTTAATCTTGACGGCATTCTAGACACAAAGGGGGACAGACATTCCTGTTCTGTGTGTGGCACATGGAGCCAATGAGAATGGTAAATCCATCAACCAGTAGAACTTTGCCTTCTGGGTGTAACTTGGGCTGTACATACTGACTCTGTGGACCCAAGGGTGGTTGTTGACTGTTTCAATGGAAATGTTGCAAAACATAGATAGCTCTAAGTATTTATCACATAACTGGTGATTACCAAGGAGAGCAAAAAGACTTCTAATTTTTTCTTTTGTATTATAAAATAAATTCTATAAATTAAACCCAAAGTCATTAAAATTACATGGACTGAGAGGAGACTAGTGATGGTAACCTGGGATTGCAGGTGAGGTGGGGTTTGGGGTCGACTGCCAAAGACACTAGGAAAGTTGAAGGTTGAGGAAAAGGGTCTGGATCTTCACTGCAGTTCTTCATGATTTCTGAAGTATACTGAGCTGTGAGTATAAAACAACAGACAGTATTATACCTTAGCAATGTAATGAAAAGGTAGAATAAAATTTAAAAGTATTCACACTATAACTCAGGACTGACTGTAGCTTGATCTTTAAAAATGTTACTCATAGAAAACATTTAGAAGGACATGACCAGATTGGAGGGTGAGAAATAAAATATTGTTTTGTTGAAATCAATCTCACAGGTGGATGGTAGAAAGATTAGTGCTCATTGAGGGATATTTTACTCAGGCCTTTTGCCCCTATCGAGTACAAAACACATTATTACTAGTAAATATGTAAGTGTTTTAAAAGAAGTTCTTTTGAAGGCATCCCTGACCTCTTTGGAAGGTAACTAAAGAACAGGTTCAGGAAATCGCTGACAGCAACAGCTCCAGATAAACCTACTAAAAGATGGTATTGATCAGAGGGGCGTGAGGAAGTATGTCATGAGTTCCTCTGAAAATGAAGAGGGGAAAAGGATAAAGCCAAAGGCAGTCAAGTGGAGAGAAATGCCTTTTAAATAAGTAAGAAGACAGTTCTATAGGTGTATTCTGTTCATAAAAGTACACAGCTACCTGACTGCAACTGTTGTCTTTTTGTCTTTCTCAGGATAAAAGATAAAAGGAAAACTGGTTGTGATCCCTTTTCTTTTAGGATGAGATGCTGAGCACTACTTATTGACAGAGAAAACTCTCAACAGCTGAAGATTTATCTTGCTAGAAGTCCTTAGCTAACACCAGAGAAAGACTGAAGTGGTACAATAATTTCTTCTTTTACCCCCATTTTCTACCTCTACCCCATTACAGAGATATTACAGGAAATTCTGGTATGTGTCTGCACATGTGTGTGTTCCTTTTCTCAGCAGAATTTTGAAATAAGGATTTGGAAGGGAATGGAGTTGCCAGGTCCCTGGGGTAGTTGCTCTTGACTCTTTCTTCAGCTCTAGCGGTCACAGTCACAAAACACATTACAACTGTCACTCTGCTGGAATTTCTCATCTTTCTCCTTGCAGGGCTCCAAGTGAGCACAATAGTCTTTTCATTTTAGGGTTTTGTCTTGAATCACTGTGAAGGAATAGCTAGAGTCACAAAAGGGACAAACACAGGTAAGGCACAGTTAGGTGCCATTCCAGGTGTTCCAGGAATGTGGTCCTACAGGTGATCTCTTCGATGTAATCACGGAGCATCTGGGTTCTTCAGTCTCTGCTTCTGGCCGGTGAGTGTTAGATAAAGCTGCTTCACTCCTAGTCTGGCAGAGATGGGGACTCACTGCTTTCAAATCCACATCTTACTTTTTCAGCCTCTGCCCTATGGAAAAGATCCTTGTGGGATTGGCATCTAGTGCTCCTACCAGTTTTTTACCCCTCACCACTGCCCTCTTCCTTCTCAGAGAGTCACTATAGGGAGCCAAGGAGAGCTCTTGACCCTATGTGTGTCTGTCTTATGTTGAGAGTTGTTTTTCTGGGTTTTGGAAGATCCTTGCTAATCTGAAACTCTCTCCACCCCCTATGATCATGTGGTGACTTTTCCTTTGGCTGACCTTGTCTGAACGTCACCTCTGCACACAGTGTGACTGCATGGTGTGAGCCAGGGCTGGGCCACACACCTTGCAGATGTGATCAGCACCCTTTGATCGTTAGTAAGGCTGACTGAGCCTTCAGATAAACAGATTTCCTCATCTGATATTGCAAGTGAAGGTCTGAGTGTTATCCTGGGAATGGCTGTGTGTCCTGGGAACAGCTGTGTGTTCCTAAAGTTAGTCTCATGGCCTTCTTTCTGGCCTCATGTTTTCTCCACTCCAGGTTGCTAAGTTTGGTTTTTCTCCCTTTAAATATACTCAAACATTGTCTTGGTCTCTTCATATGCCACCAGTTCATAGGGGCCTTGGGAAAATTCCTTGAAAACATTGAATAATTTTAACTCTGCTGTCCTCAAACTTTAAAGTTGGGAAATTTAATTCCAAGGAACCCCTGGAAAGTTAGTTTACCACTATTATCCTAGGGCCCGTGTGTCCATCTATGACCGACCAGCCACGTGCAGCTCTACACAAGATGGCCCAGTATAGCTGGTCATATGGCTCCATAAGGTCATACACACTTCACGTTGTTATGTGAGTTTTAGCAGCGCGTCTCCTCCCTCCACAGCACAGTGCCCAGGCAGGGCCTGGTAAGCAGAAGAGAAGACTGTGCAGGCAAGGGCAAGGCCAAGGCCCATTCTATCTCCTGCATCCACCCCACAGAGGGACTCAGAGGGCCGCCCACGTGTGCCACACGCCACCTGTGTCTGTGACACTTGGGAACACGGTGCCCTCAGTAGCGTTTCTCCCCACTCATGTGCACCTGTGAAGAGAAGTGTTTAATGTTGGTCAGCTGACATGCAAGTTTTCTTGTTCAGTTGTCAAACTTGGGCTTACTGTCTTATTTTGTAAAATAGTTTCATGCATGGATACAGTTTCTCAGCAGTTGTGGTAGAGGAAGTGCACAAATACACCCATAGTTTTTTACCCATGTTTGTTTTAACTGCGTAGACAGCATCACTGGCAATAATAGAGATGTTGTGACAATAATTTGTAAAGGAGTCTGTCGCTTACATATGTTAACAATATCGTGTATTTTATCTGCTACCCAGGACAGTTCTTTTCTCAGTGTAGCCAGACAAGCCCAAAGGCTGGATGCCCAAGGATCCTGCTGCGGGCCCTGCAGAGTCACGTCCTTGGTGGGTGGGGAGGACCTTAGTCCTGACACCTGTGCACCCATTCGGGGCTCCGGTGATCATGTCCTTTGAGGTCCCTGCTCACTTTGACTGAGTGCAGGCATGTACAGAGGACTCCAGCCATAACTTCCTCCAAGGAGGACAATCTCCCCATCTCCTCACCTTTTCTAATTCATGATCAAAAAGGATGTGGTGAGGAAATAATATTTTCATGTTGAACAGCCTGAAATTCAAGCCAAAAATATTTAATTTGTTGTAAAATACTGGATGTGCATTCTTATTAAATTGCTTACTTGTGTGTGTTGTATGTTTCCCATATACTGAAGGCAGAATTTATTTATGGGGTGTTTTTAATAAATAAAGTTTTAATAAATAACACTATATTATTTACAGAATAGGGCATACATGTTCATACAATGTTTCTAAATAAGGGTATTAATTTTTTAAATTACTGGTGATTGAACTCAATGTCTTAAGGCTGAGGTACACCCCCAGCCCCTTTTCTGTTTTTCACTTTGAGATAAGGCTGCTAAGTTGCCAAGCCTGGGTTTGAACTTGTGATCTCCCTCTCTCAGCCCCCCAGAATGCTGGGATTACAGGTGTGCACCACCATGCCTGGCTAAATATAAATACTTTTTTTAATGTGCTAAAATGTTGATGTTTGGTGCCAATAGAGTAGCTATTAAATTGTCCTCTGTATTCTTTGTGAATATGAAATAAATAACTTAATATATCAATAATTTAGTATACTATGCATCATTTATGGGCAATTTTCAATATCTTCCCTGTTCTATAATGTAAACCTAATTCTGTTACTTCTTTGTCTGCATAGTATTCAGTTTTATTGATTACAGTTTATTCTTCAATTGATGATTATTTAGGTGGTGGTTATTTTTTTCAACTGTTTAAAATATTGCAGAATTGTATAGCCATACCATAGTTTCTTAGATTTTATTACCTATAGGTAACATTTCTATATCACTTGCAATTTAAAATTGATAAATTTAAAATAAGCAAGAATAGTAAACATCTAAGTTGATCCTATTTAACTAAAAACTCACATTAAAAGAGCCTACCCATATTTTGACAGTCTCCTTAGCTTATTCAATTCTTTATTCTGTTAAAAAAATTCTGTCACAGCTGTATTTATTGGGTACATATCACTTTTAAATTATACTTTTTACTTGACATAACTGTAGGCAGATATGTTACTTATTAAATATATTCATTCAATAAGTTCTTAGTTAATGCTTCCTGTTGGCCAGAGTAGTTCATGGGAAGAGAGACAGGCATACCCATGTTCTTGGGTACAATTACTGTGATTTTATTTAAAATTAATGAATATGAAATGCTTTTTATATACCCAGGTTTGCTTATCTCTTTCTTCAGGGAATGTGCCTAATTTAGGTATGTTTTATTTTTAGGAATAAGTTCATCTGGGACATCCACACCAAAGTTAAGAATGAAATGAGAGGGCCGGGGATTTAGCTCAGTGGTTCCAGCGCCTATCTTGCAAGCACAAGGACCTGGGTTCAATCCCCGGTTATCACATACCATGCTGGGCTTGGAGACTCACCCCAGCAGCAACCAGTACCGCATACCACAGTGCCGGGCATGGTGGCTCACGCCTGTAATCCCAGCACTCGGGAGGCAGAGGCAGGAGGATTGCTGTGATGTGAGTCTGAGGCGGAGCTCAGGGCCAGCCTGAACTACAAAATGAGACCCTGTATACCAAAAAAAAAAAAAAAAAAAAAAAAAAAAAAAAAAAAAAAAAAAAAAAAAAAAAAAAAAAAAAAAAGAATGAAATGAGAATAATGTGGGATTAGCATGGGCAGTGTGTCCGATTTGTCCTTAGGGACAAGTGTACCAAGTCTCAGCTGTGACCCTCACAGCCGTCCTACTGCCCTTTCCCCACTCATGCCGTAGCTCAGCCCACAACCTGGCACCTGTGGAGACTCAGCCTTTGCAGTGGGCCGAGGAACTGTGTCCTTGGCTGACTAAATACATAGACTTTGTAAAGTTCGTTGATGTCCTGTGCCCTGGTATTCTCTTTTATAGAAGATTAATACATTCAGTTGATACTTGGGAATGTCCTTAAAACAGTGAGTATTCTTAAAACAGTAAGTGTTCTTTTTGGCAGAGATCTGCGTTGAAACACAGACTGTCCTCTTTGTAAGGAGGCTACAGTCTGTGCATCCATGTGACACTATGTGTGGCTTCCCAGGGCTTTCCTCTGGTCCTGACTCTTTGTGTCTGCCTGCAGCTGTGACTTCTGTGGCGCCGAGGACAGAAGGTTCCAGTAGATAGGAACACACACACATACACAAACACAGAGCACACAGACATGCGCAATGCACACACACACACACACACACACACACACATGCACATGCACAACAGGTAGATATACACCAGAAGAGGAAAAGTGGGTCAAAGAAGGAACTGAGTTCAAGAAATTATTGTTAGTGAGAACAAATTTGTTCCTTTCAATATTTTACTTGGTGGTTTAATGGGTTACACCCAAAATGTAAAAATGAATCAACAGGGCTCTCAGGCACAGTCACTGCATGTAAATGCACAAGCATTGTTTGCACTACAGGCCAAATGATGTACCATGGGACAGACACAAAGAAAGAGCCTATCTTGATAAATGCAGTTCTCTGAAAACGTGGTTCTACCTATTGCCCCCTTTCCCCTCTCCTCGGCTCTCCTTTCTCTCTTTCTGCTTATTCTTCCATACCAGAAACCTTGGCCACGTGGGAACACACTCCTGCAGGTGTGACTGCACCAGTCTCTTCTGCAGTTCCCATGTGGCGGGGTCATGAATCAAAAACTTGGAGCTGGCTGAGTTGAGGAGCGAATTCCGCTTGCCGTGGGCTCCAATGAAGTCACTGATTCATATAATTAAAAGCCTGAGTTAATTGCATTACTTTCCATTAGCTTTCATTGTATCCCTACCTTCCAAGGACCTGAGCAACCATCCCCGTGGGGCTCTGGTCCCAAGTTGATTCAAGGGAGAAGGCTACGTTCAAAACCGAACCTTTCATCAATCCACTATTAATTAGCTAAATGCCGCATCGGATTAGCATCCCCTCCTGCCAGCTGGGTGGCAGCATCTGAGAGCGGAACTGAGGGCCCCTTGGCTCAGCCTCCAGCCCAGTCATTGGTATTCCAGGACAAGTCAGCTTACTGTAATTTGAAATTGGTCTGCCATCCCATTAGGAATCTGCCCGATCAATACCAAGTGAATTAGAGTTTCAGTGATCTGATTAACTCCCCATTATTTTCTACCCGGGCTGATTTAGAATGCATGATGAGACAATATTCCAGTTTCTTTGCTTTATCCCAGTTTAAGTGAAATATAGACATCTAAGGAAGCAGTGCCTGTGCATTTGATTTGGCTCGACTGTAATAAAGTCAAACACCATGAGTATCTCCCTCATCACGACAGTCTTAAGTGACTGAGGGCTGCCGCCCGAGCACCCAGGGGAGCTGTGAGTGGCAGGGGAGGAGTAGGTGGGAGCTCCCTGCTATCTCTCCCCTTTTTAACTCTGTCTTCTAAATAGACTTCTCGAAGGCATTGTACAGTCTGGCTTCCTGATTCGTCATATGATCAACGTTAGGAGTCTGTGGCTGAATCCCTGGGTCATATGACTGGAAGGCAGACGAAAATTCTCCCCCAAAGGTCCCTGACAGCACAGCCACCTAATGTCATCTCTTGATTACTGCAAACCAGCACAGTAGCCAGTCGACCAAATGTGGCCGTTGGGGAAATGCTTGGTGCCCTAGGGAGGAAATTTGTCCTCCTGTATTGCAAAACTGTTTGTGGGCTGACAAGAGGCTTCTGAGATGTCTGAAGTATGGCTCCCTGAAGCTTGACTCTCAGATAAACAGATGGGAGAATACTGAGGTAATATGAGCTGTGGAACAGTGTCCTTGATAAATGCACTTTATTGCTTCCTCATGTGCTTCAATTTGAATAAGCATTGCCTCGTAGAGTTACTAAAATATTGTACTGTTAGTTATCTACATGTAAAATTCAAAATGAGTTTATCAGTTGTTTTGATGTTGTCTAAATACTTTACAAAAGAATAACTGAATATTTTTCAAACATATCGAGCTAATAATATGGATCTTTCTTTAAACTAATGATCCTAAAAGAGTCAACAGGGCCTATGCATAACTGGAAATGATGCCTCATTAACATGGCACTGTTCACCCCATCATTCTCTCTCTAACAACATAAAAATTCAGAGTGTTCTATGTGCATAGGTGAAAATATTTGACTAGAGATTACACGGTATGACCTGCTAGCCAGCCGTATGAATATCTGGATTTAAAATATAAATGTATCAGAGTGCAATGGCTAAACATTGACAAATAACAATCAGCTTCAAATCTCATGACCCTCACTGGTATTTTTCACTTTTAATCATTACTCATCTGAACGCTTCCATCTCTCTCCTGTGTTGTATCTCTCAATTATATTCATGCAACTTCAATAGAGTAAGATTATAACAGCAATCAATGAAACTAAGGTTTGAAGTATCAAAACAACTCAAAACAAAAGTTTGTTTATCCTGAGTTGCAGATAGGTAAACCCATTGATTTATTAAACTAAAGCTTTTTACATCAATTACTGGGGATAGTCCCATTAAGACTGCCTTGTGGTAAATACAGCAGCAGATATATTTGGAGAATTTCATGAGATATCCCCCTTCCTCAAGCCTTAGGTGGCTGTAGCTGAGGCTTTTTAGAGATGGTTTGATCTAGAGTGTGAGATGTTGGCATCAAAATGTAATTCTGGGATTAATTCATGGTTTGATGCTAAGATTAAGGATACAAGTACTACCCACTCTACTAGCTTAGATAAATTGTAACAGAAAGAGCTGCTGGTATTGCTTGCTGCTTGGCTGCTTTTGCTGGCTTTTGCCTGCCATGAACTATTTCTCTTTGGCCACGCCCCCTTGCCTTGAAGCCAGCCAATTATAGACTCAAATCATTACAAACTGTGAGCAAAAACAAACCTTTTATCCTTTAACTTTGGGTGTCAGATATTCTGTCTCTGAGACAAGAAGAACTAAGACAGAGAGTAACAAATGCCTGAACTTATTAGTTGTCTCTTCCCCCATACATTCATAAAGTCTGATAACATGTTTCAGGTCAGTCTCTAATTTGAAATGACCTGCTTAAAAACCTTCAATAAAAGAGAAAAAGAAGTTTCAGGACAAATGAGTTGTGTCAGATATTTTTTTATACACATGATTTAAATGAGGAATTGTTGGGATGTTGCCAGTCCTCTGAAACATCTCAAATTGTTCACTTGGGAAAAATTAAAGTTGCATAAAGAAATGATTCAGACCATCCCTAGAAGGAGAATGATTGGTTATTAATGCAAAGATGACTCTGAACCTCTGGTAGTGGACCTACAGCATGCCTTGGAGACAAGGGTTCCCTAGGATTATTTTGGATATGTCACTGGTGGGCAGGAGGTTAGACACTAACAGGTTTCAGGGACAGAGGAAGAAGGTGTCCAAAATTGCATATGTTGCTAATTAAGTAAAGAGACAAAACTTCAATGTAGAATACACTTATAATCATTTGTTAGCATGCAGACCAAAAGTGATTCCATGGGGCATAACGACATTTTAAGGTTATCATGTGCAGTCCTGGCTGACTCCCAGACAAGGCTTACAGCCTTCTTGTCTGCCACAGCCTACAGCCCAATGATGTCAGGAAAGGCATTGTTCCTTAAAAGCCCTATGCCTTGGGCTGAGACCTAGTTTAAATTAAGAACTTATCTGTCTGAAAACAACATTGAGATTTCATCTCACTCCACATAGAATGGCTGCCATCTCAGAATCAGCCAAC
>PVIR01013972.1:0-18775 GCA_004026965.1 Petromus typicus | reverse complement strand
ATAGCAGCCCAGTTTGTGATTGCTACATCTTGGAAACAACCCAAGTGTCCATCAACTGGAGACTGGATAAAAAAGCTGTGGTTCTTCTATAGAATGGAGTACTACTGTGCCATAAAAATGATAAGTTTGAATCATTTCTGCTTAAATGGACATACCTTGAGGATATCCTCATAAGTGAAATAAATAGGTCACAGATAGATACATATCACATCTTTTCTCTGGTATGAGAAAATGAAGATGTAAATGAGTCCTAGCATTGTATGTTATATATTGTGAAATAGAAAATGCTCAATGTAAAATAAGGTGAAAGGGGACAATGTTGAGATTGTAATAAAAAAGTAAGGAAACAAATTTTATATATATGGGGGGGGTGGTAGGGTGGGTGGGGCTATGGGAAAAAATGAGAATTAAGTTGTGTCTTATACTGGTAC
This sequence comes from Petromus typicus, assembly GCA_004026965.1. Classification (NCBI taxonomy): domain Eukaryota; kingdom Metazoa; phylum Chordata; class Mammalia; order Rodentia; family Petromuridae; genus Petromus; species Petromus typicus. The sequence continues at coordinate 18,344 of PVIR01013972.1, read as the reverse complement.
AAATCCCCATTATGGAGTGCAATCATGATGTGTATATTTAATGTACCAATAAAGATAATTAAAAAAAAAGAACTTATCTGTCATAATTTTTTTTACATAATTAAAACTCCTGTGCAAAGACTGATCATCTAAGAAGGATAAGGAAACATTTTGCAATTCTATAGTAACTTCTAAATAAAATGTCAATACTTGTCATAAATACTCTAGTTCACTGGGCCTTTGGATTAACTTTTGTGTGCACTGAAAGGCACCCAAACTTGTACTCTGTGCAGACTACTTCGTGTCACTGCCCTCCTCCTCTTCTGAAGGTAGAACTCTCTTCATACCTACTTTACAAACAATTCCCCCTGTATTTCTACATGGTGGCCTATGTGTCTTGACTGAATTCTTTCTTCCAGGGTACAAGGAACTGAGGACCAAAGATGTGGGAGGCTGGTTCCTTGCTGCATCGGGACCTGGCTTCGTGGTGACATCTTGGCTTCTGGTCTCCACCCTGTTCATCTGTCCATTTCCTGAGAGCAGAAGCTTATGTTCTATAATAGCTAAGTGTCATCTTCAGATTAGATACCAGGCTGCTATTCAGAGATTGAACTCAAACAGTTTTCCACTGGTTCAATTACACCTTTCAAATCTACTTCACTTCTATCTTTTTGTGATTATTTTAGTAATATGTAAAAGAAAACATCTTCCCTGAGTGTTTTTTTCCACAGTACTGAGGATCAAACCTGAAAATTAAACCACTCAGGGTCTTTGCATTGAGCTACATCCCCAGCCCTTTAAAAGATTTTTAATTTTAGCCTTTCTGTCCAATTTATTTATGTTCTCAGATATTTCTTATGTCTTGTATAAAAATATTTTCTTGGCTTAGTGTTCTTTATCACTAAAATAATGCAATATTTAATGGCACTAATATCCATCTTACTTTCAATCTTTTGTTTTATGATTACAGTTACTTTGTCTCTTCTTTCTTTTTAGTTGAGCTTATTGGTACCTTTATAGCTTTACAGTATGATTACATTCATCACTGAGAAGTTGCACCTTCTATATACATGATATATCTTGATTACTATTTTCCCCCATCTGTTTGTCTTCCTTTTAACCTCTCATCTGTCTCCATATACGTGGGTTTTGTTTTCATTTTTTGCTTTTACTTTCAATTTTTTTCTTTCCTTTCTTTGCTTTTCTCTGCCCTCTCTCCAGTTTCCCTTTCCCTTTAAGATTTTCTTCCTATTTTACAATATCTATTATACATTTTGGACCCCATTTGCACCTTTTATTTCTCCCACTAGAGAAACGACATGACATTTACACATGTGTGTCCTATTCATTTCACTTATGAGTATGGCCTCAAGGTATATCCATTTAGCTATAAATGTCTCAAGTTTATTTTGTTTTATGGCTGAGTAATATTCCATTTTATATATATATATTAAAAAAAAAAAACCTCCACATCTTCTTTATCCAGTCTTCAGTAGATAGGTATTTGGGCTGTTTCCAAAATTTAGCTATCACAAACTGTGCTGTTATAAACACAGGTAAACATGTCACTCTAGTATGATACTTTTAATACTTCTGTATGTATACCTAGCAGGGAAATGAGGTCAAATGGGACCTCTAATCCTAGTTCTCTGAGGAATCTCCACACGATTTCCATAGTGGTTGCACCAATCTATATTCCCCCCAAGAAGAATTCTTTTCTCCCCACAGCCCTGCCAGAATTTGTTAGTGATTGATTTCTTGATAACAGCTATTCTTTCTGGAGTGAGATGAAATCTCAGTGTTGTTTTCATCTGAGCCTCTCAAACGACTCGTGATGGTAAGCACTTTTTTATGTGTTTGTTACTTTTACTTCTTCATCTGGAAAATGTTTATTTCAGATGCTCATTTTTGAATTATTGGGTCTTTAAATTTAGAGGATCTGATTTTTTAAAAGTTCTTTATATACTTTAAATAGTAGTCTTTTATCTGAGCAACAGCTGATAAATTTTTTTCCCACATTGTAGATTGTCTTTTAGTCCTGTTGGTGGTTTCCCTTGCCATGTGGAAGCTTTTTAATAAGATGATCTCCTGTTTGTTGATTCTTTCTGTTAGTTCCTATGCTACTGAAGTTATTTTTTTCCATAAAGTCTTTCCCTATGCCAATGTCTGCAAGAGTTCTACCTAACCTATTTTCCAGTAAGTTTAGTATTGATACTTTAATATTTATATCTCTAATTCACTTTGATTTGCAGTGTAAGGTGAAAGACAGATTTAGTTTTAATCTTGGGCACATTGAAACCTGGTTTTTCCAGTACCACTTGTTAAAGAAGCTGTCTTTGTTCTGTTGAGGGCATTTGGCTTCTTTGTCGAATGAGATGGCTTTGTATGTCTAGAATTGTTTCTGCACCTGCTAATCTGTTCCTTTAGTCCTGGTGTCTATTTCTTTGCTGGTACTATGCTGTTTTCATCACAGTGTCTTTTGTAGAATAGTTGCAAGTTGGGGATTGTGATACTTCCTCCCATGTCTTTGTTGCTTGGAATTGCTCTTCCTATTCTAGGCATCTTCTGGTTCCAGATGAATTTTTGGATTACTTTTTCTAGTTCTGTGAAATACACTGGTGGGATTTCCATTGAGATGGCTGGAAATGCCTATTGAATACAATCATTGGAGGGAGTGGATACATATATATATCCCATCTAAATTCTTTTTACTTCCCCTTTCTCACATTCCTACATTTGGGCATGAGGTTAACTAATTTAAGGCCATGACTTATGCGGCACCCTGTCCACGTTCCTCTATGTACTCTGTGTACTCTATTGAGTTTCACTGTATCCCTCTGTATACTCTGCTGCATGACGATCTTTACTTGCTTCCCAGACCCTCCTTTCTCACCCTATTCTGTGCCTGAGAGGATCTCTGCATAGACTGCATCTTCTTCTTTTCTAGCATTGGGGCTTCTGATTGGATTCAGCTGGTGGGGTGTTGGCTAAAGACACGAGAGAAGGCTGGAAGAGCCAGAATGCAATTTTTTCCTAGTCTCCCTGCTGAACTGCCATGTGCTGACCTCCTTCCTGATCAAATCCATGGCTCCCATGAGGGCCTTTATGCATCTCATGATTATTACACATTTTGTGGACTATCAAACAGAATGGACAGTTACCTTAAATATAAGCTATTATATTAAATCAATTTATGCACATTTAAAATTACTGTTATAGATTTGCTGACTTGTACATAGGCAAAGCATAAAAACACACATAAAAATTTATCATCTTTGGATCACTATATTTGATGACACCATATCACTGCATTTTACTGATAGTTTGAGTGTTGCTCGAAGCTCGACATATAACCCAAATGTCACAATTAAGTTATTAACTGGATGGGGAAAATACTCACACTGAGCACTTACATGTTGCTTCTCATCATTAATGTGTATGACAAACAGGAGCCAATCAATAACGCAGTCATGTACTCAGTAATGATCTTGTGCTGTTGCTGGGTTCAACTCAGTCCAGAGGCCTTTTACTGGTAAGCCCATAAAATTGCTGACAAGCTTCAGGTTAATAGACAAGGTCCTGGTGGGTGTGGCCCTCTCCAGCCAGGACTCTTCTCCTGCTTTTTTTCCCCAAGGATGGTGAACCCCTTTGGGCAGAGGTTGTCTTTTGTTTCTCAGGGCCTCGTGTGGGACCTGACGTTTAGTAGACACACAAAAATGTAACTGTAGAATGGATAGATGAATGAGCAATATAGCAAAACTATCAAAGGGATCATTCATGTTAATTCTAAAACCATCTGTAACAAGTGTCAGGAGTGTGTGTTACTTTCAATGCCAGGCGTTTTCAATCTTCTTCTCAACTGAAACTTATGCCAGTGTTTGCTGGAAGCTAGAAAAGAACCTGCACCCACAAAATGCTCCCTCCCACCATGTCAAAGAAGAACAAAACTTGTTCCTCTGAGTTTAGCACTTCCAATTTTCTTTACTCCAAATGTGCTAAAAATTGGGAGTCTAGGATGGGTCACACAGTTTCTTTTCCATTCTTTTTTTTTTTTTTAGGTTTTTTGAGACAGGTTCTCACTTTGTGGTTCAGGCTGGCCCTGAGCTCAGCCTCAAACTCACATCACAGCAATCCTCCTGCCTCTGCCTCCCGAGTGCTGGGATTACAGGTGTGAGCCACCATGCCTGGCACTGTGGGATGAGGTACTGGTTGCTGCTGGGTGTGAGTCTCCACACCCAGTATTGTATGTGGTTACTGGGGATCGAACCCGGGTCCTTGTGCTTGCATGACAGGTGCCAGAACCATTGAGCTAACTCCCTGGCCCTTTTCTGTTCTTTTTTGGTACCATGGATTGAAATTGGACCTTGCATTTGTGAGGCAGATGCTGGAACCACTGAGCTAAATCTTTAGCAATCAGAGAGCTTAAACACAAGGCAGCCAGGACCAACATGCAAGAGATCACCCCCAATTTGATCAGGCATCACTTAGGAGGAGAGCTTGGCTACTTCCCAGGGTGCTGAGGCTGGCAGAGTCCTTAGGAAGCTGGAGGTTATTCCACTGTCTACCAACCCTGGGTCAGAGTTAAAAGCTCATACAGCTCATGTATGACTTACAACAAGTTTTGATCAGTGACCGGTTAGAGAGTTAAACAGGATCCTTCTAGCATCTGGCCCACAGAAGGTGCTTAACTAACAATGAATGAATAAATGGGCTTTAAGCTGGAATACATTTTTTATTAAATCCCAGGATGATAGAAGTTCACAGAGCTCCTGTGGGAGTTGTGAGAATGTTGGGTTTGTGCTGATTGTGAAAAAGGGATCCTGAGGCTTTCTGAGGCTGTGAGTCTGTCAGCAGGTCTTGGTGGGGCAGTGATCAACCTGGACATGTCAGGTGTGATGGGCTGGGTGTCTGCAGGGTCGCTGTGCACACTGACACCTGAGAGAACCTGCCCAGAAACAAAGGAAAAGAGATTGATAAGAAGAAAGCCAATGCAGAAAGCAAACAACCATACCGCTTTGTTTTGTTTTCAAGGTATCTTATCTTCATGTGATAAACAAGCATGAAACAGATGTCTATAAGTGCAGGCCAAGTTAACATTGAAGAAGAATAACCTTTTTCATTTGCTTATTTAAAAATGTTAGCATGAAACTGTACAGAATTATGGGGTGCCGTTGCTTAAACATAGCCAGTGACCTGGAAGATAGTCCAGTCTGACGCTTTCCAGCCAGGACTCGCTGCACTGTTGCCTTGATGGCACACACATTTCTGCAGAACTTGGTACTCAGTACTCCATTTGAACTTCACCTGTCATTGCAGAATCAAAAACTAACGTGGGATGCTGTGCCCCAAACCCATAGCAAACATTGGAAGGAACCATGAGTGATATACAGTACAGGAGTCCACTTGGCTGACTTTTGAGATGGATCAAGACTGAGCTACAGAAAGAGGCAAGAATATGCTGTAACAGAAGATGAAATGAAGCCTCTACAGTTCAGATTCTACTGTTTGGTAATTCATGTGCCTGGTGTGAAAAAAACAAACTTCACATATAGTTCTTCCCTCACATTATAATTAATGTCATTTTGGTTTAAAATATCAAAGAATCTAGTAGAAGAACTATAAACAATTCTATCCATCTGTCTTCAAATCCTGGTAATTCATTCTTTGATGAGTAAGCTTTCATTTTATGACACTTTTTAATACATGTAGAGCTATTTTAAGTTTTGAATAGAACCAGACTCCAAAACTGAAGTACTACTGACAAAGTGGGCTGGAAAACTGAAGGGTAGAAAGATCTTTGGAGCAATAGCTAAGGGAAAAAAGTCATCCTCTGGTCTACACCAAAGGAACTGTGGGAAGCTGAGACACCATGTGACTATGGCTTGATAAAGCTTATAGGGAAGCATTTTGCCAGAGAGGAAAATAAAAATGAACCAGAGACAAGGCAGCTGCAGAACAACATGTAGGTTTCTGGAAGGAAAAGGAGAGGTTTGAGCTTTTTATAGAAAGACAGTCAGGACTAGCAAGCAGCAGATCACCCCAGATTTGGTCAAGCATTGCTCTGGAGGAGACCTGGTCACTGTCAAGGGTGCCAAGGGAAGCAGAATTCTGAGGAAACTTCAGGGTTTACCACACTGTCTATCAAACCCTGAGAAAAGATGAAAGTTCAAACCGGTCTTTATAGGGTCTGGAGCATGGAAGCTCTGCATTAAAAATGAGCAGTCAGTGAGCTTTGAATTGGAATATTTTCCCAGGCCAGTGACTATCAAGCAGAAGATGGCATGATCAAAGCTGTTCTTTAGAATGATTCAAACTGTTAAGGATGGAGACTGGAAAACAGGGTCGGAGGGTTCAGTGGTGACCTGAGGAAGGGCACCAGCCTGTCAGTTTCTGTTTGGAATATTGAATACAGAGCATTTCCTGCTAATTTAAATGGCTAAAACAACCACCTGGTAATAATGTGTGCCATATATAGCAGATAAGCTCAAGGAAGTTCTTTTCATACTACCTGGTAATATTTTTGAAATTAAGGATGTCAGGAAAATATAGTTCATCTTTTGAATACATTTGGTACAATTAGAAAAAGTTGGTTAAAGTAAGAAATAAAATATTAGTGCCGGGCGTGGTGGCTCACGCCTGTAATCCCAGCACTCGGGAGGCAGAGGCAGGAGGATTGTGATGTGAGTTTGAGGCTGAGTTCAGGGCCAGCCTGAACCACAAAGCGAGACCCTGTTTCAAAAAAAAACCTAAAAAAAATATTAAATGTACATGTCTCAACTTTTTTAAACCTCACTTAAAAATATAAGCATACATTCATTTACTAGCCTTTTTTTCAGACAGGGTCTCATTTCATACTTCAGGCTGGTCCTGAGCTCAGCAATCCTCCTGCCTCTGCTTCCCAAGCACTGAGATTATAGGCATGAGCCACCACATCCAGCACTGTGATATGTGGTACTGATTGCTGGTGGGCATGAGTCACCAAACCTGGCATTGTGATTATCACAATCCCAGTTACCAGGGATCAAACCTGGGACCTTGTGCTTGCAAGGCAGGCGCTGGAACCATCGAGCTAAATCCTCAATCCTACTAGTCTTTTTTTGAAGATGAATTTTCTTAATGGAGTTATATGTAGGTTTTTTTTTTTAGTATATCACAAATGCAATACATTTTTATGATATTCAAATTTATTTTAATTCTAGTGGAATGGGAAATTAAAGGTGCTTATGAAGCAACTGAATTTTTATACTTGCTTTCCCACTTTTTATAATTGCTTTGCCTACATCACATTTGATAGGAATATGTCTCTAGCTCCTGGCCTTTATCATTTCTAAAGTGATTAACTGTCTTGAAGTGAATCGGACACCTTCCATCTTCTGGAGCCACCTTTATATCAGCTTTGCTATAGCCTCGAGTATAAATCCACTATATATTCTCTGTTGCTCTGCCCATCACAGTTGTCTAATGATGTGGTATGAGATACCTGGGAAATGCTTTGGGGAAATGCCCAGCGCAAAGCTGCAGTACACTCATGACTGCATAAGGGAACCACAGCCCATGGGCCACTTTCAGTCCCCTGGGGGACAAGATACACAGAAAAGACTTCATTCTCCTGTCCGTTTTACATAGCTATTTTCTGGGAGGCAAGACAAGGACAGAAGCATAACTTCTCTGTCAGGAGCTCTGCTCACATGCCTGAATTTTATGGAATTCAATTACATTTTTATAACAAGTGTGCAAACAAACAGCAGACCCTGGGAATGAGCATGGCAACTCTGAGGATAGAGTCAAGAAGAAGCAGCTGACCTGCCGTGAACAACCTGTGTACCTGCTCTACACACAAAGCTAAAATTTTACAATAAGATGCTCAAAGTTGTGCTATGTGGAGACTGTGAACATATCCTCTACAGAACCTTGCTCTATAACCCATCATAATTTATAAGTTGCCTTAACAAGCCTGGGGCGAGAGAATGAGGAACACAAGACTCATATTTGGAGGTGTTAACCTTCTCTTTCTGTTCTTTATCTTCCTGTGAAGTACTTTGTAAGTGTTTTGTTGTCAAAATGAGTCCTTAAGAGATAGCCAGTTGCTACAGTTTGAGATGGAATGTGCTCTGGAGTGCATGCATTAATTCAAGGCTTGGTCCCCAGCCTGTGACCCTGGGAGGTGGAAACTTTAAAGTGTGGCCTGGCGTGTTTAAGTGGGAGCTGGTCAATGAAATGGACTGTAGGACCATGGTCTCTTTATGTCTCCCACTAGACTCCTCCTCTGCCTTTTAGCTCTCATGATGTGAGAAGCTTGCTCTAAGACACTCCCTGTCATGATGCTGTACCTCACTCTCCGTCCAAAAGCAAAGGAGCCAAATGGTCATGGACTGAGCCTTCTGAGACTATGAGCCACAGTAAACCTTTCCACCAAAGTTGGTTATCTCAGGTCTTTTGTCACTGCAAAGGGAAGCTGACTAACTTCCTGGCTCTAGTTCACTTTAAAAGATATGCTGATGATGAGGTTTAATGTGTTGCTGCCTCCACTGGACTCTACAAAACCAGTATAGAAATGGTAGTATTTTTGCATTAAAGAGTTTATCACTAATTATGGGCCTATAAAGTATAAGTAAGCCAGATAGAAGGGATATTTGAAGTTGGGGAAAGGAGAAAAAAAAAAAAAAACTCCATGATATCATTCAAGATCATCTTGTGTAATTGTTTTTTTTTTTCTTTTTGTACTTACTGAAGTTATGAAGGTCTTCTTCTTTTTTTTTTTTTTTTTTTTTTTTAGACAGGGACTTGCTTTGTAGTTCAGGCTGGCCCTGAGCTCAGCCTCAAACTCATATCACAGCAGTGCTCCTGCCTCTGCCTCCGAGTGCTGGAATTACAGGTGTGAGCCACCACGCCCGGCACTGTGGGATATCTGGTACTGATTGCTGCTGGGTGTGAGTCTCCACATGCAGTATTGTATGTGGTTACTGGGGGATCGAACCTTGAGCTTGCAAGACAGGTGCCAGAACCACTGAACCAAATCCCTGGCCCAAGGTTGTTTTGTTTTAAGAGATTCACTTATCTATTACTGCAACCATCATAACAACTTCCTTATTGTAAGATACTTATCTGAAAATTGTTCTAGCCATCATTAGATAAAATTCTCTAAAAGCTACTTCTTTTACTGTCCTCTGGTCTAGAACTGAATGAAATAGAAGAATTGATTTGGAAGTTTCTAGTAAAATAGCAAATATTTATATAATGTGTGCTATATGCTGGACACTTCCCTTCAATTTTTCTTTCAATCAGCATAGCTCACAACCTGTAGAGTTTAGAGATTCCCATATCCATAGCTCTGAGGTATATCCAGTCATCCTAATTTCAATGCTTTCAGTTTATTTACCTGTCCAGTGTTCAATTTTCTATGAAATACTTTAGGTAATAAAAATATATGCTGTAGTTTTTCCTGGAAGGACTTTGAGAGTCCTTGAAATTTTGTCATGACAATTTTAGCGTTGATTTTTTATGATGTGTAAGAGAATGAACAGGTACTGCACTCATAATGACATTCTAGGCTTATTTTATTTTTTGTTTCATTTAATTCATGCATTTTTTAAAAGGTAATGCCAAATTTGAAACTTGACTTACTTGGGAAAGTATGTTTGAGACAGTGTTTACAGAGCTCTTATTATATTTCCCACTAAATAATGGAGAGAAGATATTGTCTCATCAACACTCTCAGTAGTCAGCTAGATTTTAAAGATCACAGGAAAAATATTGCCATCACCCAGTTTTATATAAATCACAATTAATTTATAGCTCACAGTTGTTTCTGAGAAATCTTTATAGATTTCTATTAATAATTAAAACTCACTCTGACATGTGGGCTCCAATAGTCAGACACTACTGAGATTTTATCTCCTATGTGCATTGATACCTGTACTTGTTCTGTCAACAAGCATTATGTGTCTGCAAGGTAAGCTCAGTCATTCTACAATGCATCGAGGCTGTCCTCTATGCACCTGAAACATCGTAGCATGACAATTGCTTGAAAGAGACCTTGTATGAAGCAGGCATTGCTTCATTTTCCAATATTCTGGTTCTGGAAAATTGGTTTGCTAGATACAATATATTTGGAATCTGTAAGAGCTCAAAATGGATGATTTTTAATTTTTAGAGTTCTAGTGGATATTATTATTTTAAATTTTTAGAGGCTAAATGTAGTAAGATTTTGTTTAAATTCATGAGTGCAATGAATGTATTAGCAGTGCATATCTCACAGGGTAGGTATGACAATGTGTAAGTCAATGGGAAATGATACCATGATCCATGACATTGTAACAGATGGAATAGCATCCTGGAATGCAGGATATAGGTTATTAAAAGTAGATGTATGGTCTGGGAATTTAGCTCAGTAGTTCCAATACCTGCTTTGCAAGCTCAAGGTCCTGAGTCCAATCCCTGGTAACCACACACAATACTGGGTGTGGTGACTCACCGCCTACCAGCAATCACATATACCACAAACCACAATGCCAGGCATGGTGGCTCATGCTTGTAATCCTAGCACTAGGGGGTGAAGGCAGGAGGATTGCTATGAGTTTGAGGCTCATGTGGGCGACATAGTGAGTTTAGAGCTAGTCTGAACTACAAAGCAAGACCTTGTCTCAAAAAACAAAAACAAAAACAAAAGCAAAAACAAAAGAAAAAACAAAAATAAACTGAAAGATTTCAATAAAAAACAAAAACCAAAAACAAACAGAAAAGAATTAGTGAAAGGCTGAAGAAACTGGAGTCTAGTGTCCACAGGCTACAAAAAAAACCAAAACCAAAAACAAACAAACAAAAAACCCCCAAACAAACAAAGAACCCCCCCAAAAACAAAAAACAACTGGATGCATAAATGAAGGAGGAATGGCTCAGCTAATAAATAAAAGCAATGGCTTATGTATTTAATGTCAGATTCTTTAAAAGGAAGCATGGCATTGTTCTAGTCAACAAGTGTTTTTTGGGACTTTTATGACCCAGAAGGTGAATTTTTTTGAATTTATTAGTACATGTTTGCAGTACACAACGATTACATTCATCTTAGAGAAGTGATACATATCCACAATGCATTTCAATTTTCCCCCTTCCCTCAACCCACCTTTTATTTTTCAAGCATTAGATTTGTTTATTTTTCATATAAGAAGGACCTTATAAAGTTAATTATCATATATACAGATAAAAACTCAAACATATTAAACAACAAAGTTGTTTAAATTAAGGTACACAATTAGATACATTGTCTAAGCTGGATTACAATATCTTCTTTTCTCTCTTATTGTGTCTTTTTATTTAGTATTTTACTTATATAGTAAGTCTTTCATATAGGAGAAAATGCAATATTTAAGCTTGTATGTCAAATTTACTCCATTTAACATTACGATCTCAAGTTGCACCCATTTTCCTACAGATGGTTCATATTTATCCTTATTTATGGCAGAATAGTGCTCTGTTCTCTATAAATACCTTATATTCTTTATTAACTTTTTGGATGATGGATGTCTAAATTGTTTCCAAGATTTAGCTATTATGAATTGTGCTACCATAAGCATGGATATTCATATGCCACTATGATATGATGCTTTTAACTCTTTTAAGAAGATACCAAGACGAGGAATACCTGAGTCAAAAGAGATTTCTATTTTCAGTTTTTGAGAATCTGCATGCTGATTTGCATAGTAATTATATCAGTTTATATTCTCACCAACAATGACTAATGATTTCTTCCCAACCCACTTCAGCATTTGTTATTTGTTTGACTTCTCAATGATAGCTATTCTTTCTGGAATGAGATGGAATCTTAATGTTGCTTTAATTTGCGTTTCTCGAGTGGCCAGCAGTTTACTCATGTGTTTATTGTCCACTTGTACGTCTTCATCTGAGAAGAGTCTATTCATTTCAGTCTCTTCATTTTTTATTGTGTCTTAAATTGAAGAGAGTTTAATTTTTTTCAGTTCTTTATATATTATAGATATTAGTTCTTTGTCTGAGGAGTAGCTAGAAAAATTTATTTTTCCATTGTGCAGGTTGTTCTTTCAGTCTGTTGGTAGTTTCCTTTGCTGTGCAGAAGATTTTAAGTTTAATGTGCCTTCATTTATTGATTCTTGGCATTATTTCTTGTTCAGAAAATCTCTTCCTATATCTGTGTCTTCAAAATTTTCTCTCATTTTGTCTTCTGGCTGATTGTTTCAGTTTCAATGTTTAGATTTTGGATACATTTATATTTTAGTTTAGTGCCTGGTGAGAGATACGGGTTTAGGTTCATTCTTTGGTATATTGATAGCCATTTTCATCAAAATCTTTGTTAAAGGGAGTATCTTTCTTCTAGCAAAGGAATTTAGTCAAATACAATGTAGCTGAGTTTGGCTGGAGCTTTTTCTGTATCTTCTATTTTTTCCACTGATCTATAAATCTGGGGTTTTTTTGGTTTGTTTTTGGTTTTAGTAATTTTTTTGTCGATATGTCATTGTTTTTATCACTGTAGCTTTGTGGATAACATGAAGTCCAGGATCATAATGCACCCTGCCTTGCCCATGTTGCCCGAAGTTGCTTCTGGTTCCATACGAAGATTAGCATTTCTTTCTCTAGTTTGCAAGGCGTACCATTGATACTTTGATTGGGATTGCATTAAATGTGTATAATGATTTTGTAATGCTGGTTTCATGGTCACCAATTTCTTGAAGTGCTCCTTGCATGGAAATACCTTATTTATTCATTAATTTAAAGGAAAGTTTTTCAGGATACATAAGTTGAGACTGGAAACTTTTATCTTTCAGTCTTTGAAATACTTAACACCAAGCCCTCTTGGCCTTTAGTTTTTGTGTAGGCAAGTCCACAGTGCTTCTAATGTACTTTCCTTTGTATGCAATTTGTTGTCTTTCTTCAGTGACTTTTATGATTTTGTCCTTATGGCAGACTTATGAAACTTTGTGTGTAAGGTCATATGAAGAGTTTCTTTTTTGGTCGTGGCTATTGGGGTTCAATATGCCTCACTTATCTGAATGTTTATTGCTTTGAGATTTTTTTCTCATTATTTCTATGAACAGGTCTTTTGAAAATGCCATTTGTGTTGTCTTCTGATTTTTCACCTATTCCAATTATTTTTAGATAAGCATTCTTTGCAGTTGTTGGGTTCATTTTTTGTGTTATCTTGTTATTGTTAAAGTATCTTTCCACATTGTTATTTGAAGTCATCATTATCTTCTAGTTTTGGAGTTCTGTCCTCACATTGATTCATCCTGCTGCCCATACTTTCAATATGATTATTAATCTCCTGAATTTCTGATAGAAACATTTTCATGAAGTCATTCTTTGGTAAATCGATCACTCATGATTTGTGTCACTTTGTTTAGCTCACCTACCTTTTTATTTGTGTCTTCTGAAAGGTTCTACATCTTTTTGATGATCACTTCCATTACCTGTTTAGTTATATTTTCTCTAATCATACTGAGTATCTCTTAGAGCTGGTTTCTAACCTCCTCTGCTATTTTTTAAAAATAATTCAGGTGTGTAGCTTGGTGACCCTAGATTGGCTTTGGGGCAGTTGGGAGTTTGGGGAGACATTTTGTTTCCTTTTCTATTGTTTTTGTACATTGGTTTTGTTTTGTGCTGAGATTTTTGGATGCTTACAGTCTGAAGACTTTGATATTAGTAAAGAGATCAATTTAGTTTTCCAGTGTTGTAATTTGTACACAGCTAACTGTAAATCCTTTGCCACAGTCAAGATCTGACTACCTGGGTTACTTTGGGAGGATAGGATGCAGTGTAGCCCAGAAATCAAATTCTTTGGGATTGTACTCTAGGATTGCTAATGTCACAAAGGCAACCTGAATGTTGACTTACAGAAAAATAGCAACAATTACATGACCCTGTTAATGTCAAGTGAATCAGCTACAGTGGTATAGTCCAACATACCATAAGAACCAGTTACATATCATTTTTAATCCTAGAGAAGAAATTGGCAATTATGATGTAAGTATTAAGGCAACCTAGGTATTAACTTACAACTAAAATGTACTAATTGTGACAGCTATGTCTTTGCTGAATTCAACAGTAATTTTACACAGTAAACTATCAAAAGATTGACAGTTTTATGGTAATCCTATTAAAGATACAAGGCTTTGGATTGGGAGAATGCAAAAGGAAAATTTTGAAACCTTAGATTCTATGATAGGAGAAGCAGAAAAAATGGTACAAAGAATCTTATTAGGGAATGTCTATAGAATTATGCAAAGGTAAGACAAAATAGATTTATTGCTTGCACTACAACAGCCTTATTTACAGCAAAAAGCATTTTGATTTTGTACAAAGTTTTCTACTGTTTCCCACATTTTATAGCTCTCTCTAATTTCATTTGAAGTAAAAGATTCCCCTGCCTTTTTCTCTCCTCTTTGGACAAGATCTCCTCTATAACCTCTTGTTGTTGGCAGATGATCATCCAGAATCCCACAGTGAAAACAGAGAAAACAGTCTTTCATGCACTTCTGATCAAGTGAGTTTCAGCATGATTGTTATTCATATCCCAAACCATCAGTTGTTTATCATGTTAAAATTTATTAGAAATGTTTACTCGTCTTCTAGAATACTCACAAAACAAGTTACATGCAATCCAAGGTTTTACACTATGGGTTCCTCAAATACAGGAGATAATATAAAGACAGCAGTTATATGACTATAATTTCTGTATTATCAAGAAAAAGTGTTAATAATGCAAAGTAGTTGAAAACACATACACAGCTGTTTTTTCTCAGCATTTACCAGGGTGCTGGTGGACAATGAACCCATGAGTTTCCAAACTGAAACATAAGAAAAGCTAGTCTCAAAAGTAGCTTTAACAGTGATTACAAAGGAAAAACATTCAGATGTGGAAATTCACTTTTGTTTGATTATTGTTGTTAAAGAGATTATCATCCTTGAATGGAAATCTCAGAGAAAGTTCTTGGGCCTTGCTCCAACAAGAAAAGGTTCCATTTTTCTTTACCTAATCAAAAGAAAGAGACTTTTGTTATATGAGAAGTACACCATTACATTTCAGGAGAGGAAACAGACAATCACCTTGTGATCTCTAACGTGGATACCTAAGTTTGTAAATTTAATAAAAAGATAACAAATGTGGCAGTGTTTTTTATCTGAAGCAATAAACTTTGATTAAATCTTGCCAGTGGGATGCTGACGGTCTTTCTCGGTGGCAAGAAGGTGAGTGAGAGCTTTGGACAAGATAATAGCAACAGACAAATGTGAAAGAATATGAAGTTTTAAAGAGCCTTTCAAAATACTAAAGAGTTTAGGAAATTAAAATAATCAGTGTGGCTTTTCATGCTCCTGGCCAGTCTTAACTGCCTGCATTCATTTACTTCCTGACATTGAATAAATTTGTCTCCTCCTTTGGAATAACTGCTTCTTAGTTTGTAAGGATTATCTTTCATGTTCTTCTTTTATTAATGTTTAAAAATAAAGATGGGCCAGAAAGTAATATGCGTATTATCTATGGAGTCAAACTGGATGCCTGTCAACTAAGCCTCATTGTTCTTATAACTACACAGATAAATTTGGGAGAGGGAAAACGTAGACAGGAATTTATAAAAATCATATTAAAAATTGCTTTTCTTCACACTGAGCAGAAGTGTAATGTAGAGAAGGCAACAAGAGCTATCATAAGGTTTGTTAGAACACACAGCTCTGAGACACATCTTTAACATGCTTACGAACAGCAGTGATGTGCATAACCGGAAGCCTAGATGGCATAATTTGTATGAATAGATACTGAGTTCATTTCCATTGAGTATGCATGTTTATACAGAAGTGTAGTGCGGCATAGGGTCATTAGTTGGAATAAACTGCAATTAATGTTGAGATTAACTTTATATTCCGTCAGTCATGTTTCCTGGTTCTTATCTATCACATATTCATGAGGATAACATTTTGATAAAAGAAGTGAGTGCTGGGGTTATGGATACGGTTAGAAAGTAGAGTTTACTGTATTGATTTAGCTGTAAACATTTGTTCTGGGTAATGTAAATAATAATCAAAGCATTCTAATGTTACCTAATTTAGGTATAGCCTATATTTTGTTGTCTAGATAACAAAAATAAATTGAGCTAGCTTCTTTCACTGATACACAGTTGTGGTTCTACTAAAACATATTAGTTTGGCACAGCTTTGAAAAGTGCACCCTCTGTGAGATAAAGGGGCCATAATGGCTTCTGGAATGATCTATTATTTTTGGCATATAAAAAGAAGTTATAATGCTGTTCTTTAAAATTTATGTTTCATAATAAAATGAATAATTCATTCACTCATCCACTGACAAGCAGAATACTTAAATTAATGTCTCAAAGGAAGAAATCAGCACCAAACCAAAAAGCTAAGGTTGAAGGTAGAGAAAGAGGCCTGGCTATTCGGGTATAATACATTTTCAGAAGATAACTATAATATAAAATGAGTCTGAAAGTCATTTATAAAAAACAGGATATTAAAAGCTATAAGAAAAAAAAGACCATTTATCTATTTGTGCACTATTTTGAAGACTTGAGCCAAATGTTTCATCAGTGATCTGGGCGCCTTCCAATAAATTAGGCAGGGTGCATGCATATGTGAGTGTGTGTGTGTGTGTGTGTGTGTGTGTGTGTGTGCCCATGTGCATGTACCTATAGCAACTGGGTAAAAGGTAGGCAGCAGTTGCTTTCCCTTTAAGCTTTGATTATTTAAAATTATATTCATGAATTCGATAAACGGTTATTGTAGAACCGATGCTAGGCACTATCCTTTATATATGGGAAACTGAGGCACAGTATCCAAGGAGTTCAGGATTTATAAATGGAGATGGCAGAAATAAATTTTTTATTGACCATGTAACAAAGCATTGCTATCATCATCATCATCATCATCATCATCATCATCATCATCTAGTCAGGATAATAATAACTGATACATGTGTCCTGACACTTTGACATATTCTACATATGTACATGCACCCCGTTGCCCAACCATACAGGGGCTATTATTATCTCCATTGAGCAGATGGGGAAACAGGGATAAAACAATGAGTTGACTTTCACAGGGTCATGAAGGTGGTCATGGTTCAGTTCCCAAGCCTGGGCTTTCATCTATGAGGAATGACACCTGCACATGGATCGCCGTCAACCTGTGGTCAAGTTGGCATCAGTCCCTGACCACCTCTAGTGGACACTCTGGGATTCCAGGATAGGGAGAACTTTTTCATTTATGTTTCTTATTTTCTTCACAGTTGACAGAAGCCACTTCCAGACAGCTAGAAATGAGTCAGAGCATGCAGACCTCAGTTTTAAAAATAAAACAATATGAGTATGGCAGATCTTTTATGTTTGAGCATGTTATAGTTCAAATCTAAAATGTTTCCCCAAGGTCTCAAGTGTAGAGACTTATCATGGAGGGAGTGAGGTGAGAGGGGTTGTTCTTATCTCCAGCTCCTAATCCTTCACTTTTGGCTTCCTGGCTACTGTGAGATGAACAGCTTCCCTCAGCCTTCTGTAGCTCCATTGCAATGAGTAGACCATGGACTGAACCAATAGAAACTGTGAGTCAAAATGAACCTCTCCTTTTTTAAGCTGAGTACGTCAGGTATTTTGTCCCAGATTTGAGGAAGTGATCAATACTGCATCTGCCTCTGTGAGAAATGTTTATTCCCTAAAATTGATGATTGTCAAAGTTGGTCAAGAGACATAAATCAAACAGGGATTGGTTGGGTTCTAGCCACTATCAGAATGTTTTGGACCAGGGCCTTTGTGTTCCTGATCGTTAGCAGTGTGGGGGTTTTCAAGGTTTTTTCCCATGTGCAAAAATTGAGTGAAGTGATCTGTGTTTAGTTCAACTCTGATTTTCTTTAAGTGTGTATTGCTTTTCATTAAGAAGCTTTGTGAAGTTCTAGATTCAATGATACTAATAAACTTATAGTGAAAGAAAACATTAGAACTTAGATAGAGGCCAACTTCACACAAGCTACCATCTCCATTACAGTAACACAGCTTTAGCCAAGTCAACCAGTTTATGCTGCATAAATAAATGTACTATAAGGAATGTCACTGATTTACATTATTTGACCTACTAAAAATAGTTACTTTTTTAATCCAAGGGTTAATCATCATGTTTCAAGGTCTGATTATAATGTTCCATTTATAGATCATTTCACAAAACAAAATGAGATTTCTTTTCTTAGGAAGGAATGTATATCTTCCAACATAAAACACTAAAAATAGAAAACATAGAAAATAGAGGCAGGATCAGAATGATTATATGTTCATTTTCTGCCTTTTGAGAAACATTGCCTAAAAACAGGTTTATTCTCGTATACCATTAGTTTGTCATTG